>LPNX010231697.1:490352-546214 GCA_001517045.1 Pseudotsuga menziesii | reverse complement strand
TATATATATATATATATATATTATTTTTAAATAATAATTGGTAATATATTATATTTGTTATTATTATTAAATTTTTAATAATAAGAATAAATATTAATAATAATAATAATTACTTAATAATAATTATTTAATAATTGTCTTATTTACAATTATTACTTATACAAAAAAGGAAAAAGAATCAGAGAAGATATTAAAAGAGCAGAAATCAAGTCTTGGAAGATATTAAAAAAATTATGGATCCAGGTCACTCACAATTGCAATTGCAGTTAGGAACAGTTTCGGCCCAGCTAAAAACGTGTGTTCGGAATAGTATTCTACAACTCCAGTTCAACAATCAGAAACGAAGTAATGATTTTCAAAAAGAACAGATTACTACCTCATAATTACGAATTCGATCATTGGAAGATAGTAGAGAAAAACTCACAAAAAAATTATCAGATAAGGCGATAAAATATCACATCTGGAAGGTATCATTCAACAACTTGAAGACCAGATTAAAAAACTAAACAAAGTTGAAGAATGTCCGCATGGAAACAATATCGACTTAAAAGAGGAAATTAGTCGTCTAAACAAAGTCGTCATGGACAAGGAAGAGAAATTGGCAACTACATGAAAAGTTAGAAAATTAGGAAACCGAGTTATGTCATCGTTAACAACAAAAATAAAAACTCCAGCAACAATATGACGACAGTAAGAAGACACATAAGTTAGAACTAACAAAAGTCAACAATGTGTTATCAAGCAATACCAAAGAGATTTTCTGATTACGAAATCATAACAAAACATTGATTACAAAGATTAAAAAACTGAAACACAGTAGTCAGAGAGAACACTCCAGAGAAGACCTCGAAGGAAGAATACTAGAAAATCAAGAAGAAAACCAGTGTCTAAATAATCGTAATCAGGAACTAGAGAATCAAATCAAGAAATTAGAAATTGAAAAAAAGTCACAAGATGAAAGAATCCAAAAGAGTCAAAATCATAACAAACTACTGGAGAACCAAGAAGCACAAATCCCGGAAAATGCATCCAAAAATCAAATCGAGGAAGTGAAGACGGTCCTCACCACAGTCCAAAAGAAAGAAAAACAAACAACTCATACACCTTACAGACATCCTAATTATAATCGTCATTTTGACCAACGACTGGATCAAAACAAGCACTCACAGAAGAATTATGTTAACAGTTGAAAAGACCAACATGTTAAGCAACAATTGAAATGACCCATTCCACAAAATGATCTCAAAGATTTGATAAAACTAGATTTGGGATGGACCACAATAGATATGATGCAACAATTATCCTTGAAAATCCGTAACTCGTATTGTCTCATTTCATCAAGTGTCGTAATTACAAAAAGGAAAGGATCTCATATGTCAGTTCAAGGGAATTCAGACATTGTTATTGATACAAGCTTTGAGGACAAAGATTCCCTTAAGGGGAAGGCATTGTAACAAATATAAATGTTATAAATATTAACATTTAATACTAAGTAGGTCAATTAGGGTAATTAATTAATTACTCAAGAGGTGACTCGAAAAGTCACCCCCCTTACCACTTAGAGTATAAAATACTCGGCACAAATTCTTGTAAAACATCTTTTTATCTATCCAATTATCAAAATATATTTGTCATATTAATGGCTTATCAAATATTCCAGGTGTTCTAGTAATATTGGTTGTGTGAAGTGAATAAATATTCGCTTTAGTGCCTTTGGAGTTCATGAAGTGGAATATTTAGGTCATATTGTATCTCATAAAGACGTTAAAGTGAACCCTAACAAAATTAAGTCTATCATGGGATGGTCAATTCCTAAAACCTTGAAGAATATGATAGGATTCGTAGGATTGACAGACTACTACTGTAAATTTGTCAAGAATTATGTCCAAAGTCTAGCACCTCTAATAAGGTTATTGAAAAAGGAGGCATTCTCTTGGGCTTAAGAAACAACCAAATATTTTGAGAAACTTAAAGTGGCTATGTGTACAAATCCTATATTAGACACTCCTAATTTCACAATAACCTTTATTCTAGAATGTGATGCCTTAGGGCATGCCATTGTTGCAATTTTAATGCTAGAAGGAATGCCCCTTGCCTTTGAAAGTTGATAAATTAAAGGAAAAAACTTACTCAGACCAATTTATGAAAAGGAATGTTGGCCATACTGCATGCAATTAAGAAAAGCCACCCTTACCTAATAGGAAGACGCTTCAAGGTAACAATAAATCATGGCAATCCTTAGTATTTCTTATAATAATGATTATAATAAAAAGATCGACAAAAATGGGTTACAAAGATTATTTGTTGTGACTTTAAATTATCTACAAAAAAAAGGAAAAAAATGTGGTGGCATGTGCACTTTCAAGACAAGAAGATGACATAGAGGGATTACTTTTTGTTATTTCCATTGCAATCTGATTAGGTGGAAGAAGCTAGGACATAATGGAAACATGATCAGAAGGAATGCACAATAATTCAAAAACTAAAAGAGGACCATAATTCACTAGATAAATTTGTGTGGAAGAATGATTCACTATGGTATCGGTATAGCCTATATTTATGTAAGAATTCTCAACTCAAACAGAAGGTATTTTTGGAATTACATACTTCTCATATAGGTGGAGATTTAGTGTTCTTGAAAACTTACCACGAGATCAAGAAGGATTTTTTTTTGGAATGTCTTAAAACTAATGTCCAAAAGTTAGTGGTAGAATGTTTGTCTTGCCAACATAACAAGGGAGAAACAGTAAAAAACCAAGTATTCTACAACCATTAGCCATAGCAAGTCAAAATTGGGAAGAGGTCTCAATTGATTTTATTATAGGTCTACCAAAGTTAGAAGGAAAGACTATCATCGTTGTAGTAGTGGATCAACTCACAAAGTATGGCCATTTGTTCTCTCTTTCCCATCCTTTTAAAGCAATTATAGTAGTTGCAACATTCATTTCAACAATTTAGAAGCTACATGGAATCTCAAAGATTACTATAAGTGATAGAGATCCAATTTTCATTGATAATTTTTGGAAGGAAATATTTTCTTGTTTGGGCACTTAGTTGGATCACAAATCCTCTTACCATCCTCAATCTAATGGGGAAATTGAGGCTATGAATAAATTCCTGGAAAGGTATCTACGTTGCTTTTCATCAAGTGGTTTTCCTTAGCATAATAGTGGTACAACAAATCTTTCCATACTTCATAAAAAATGTTACCATTTATGGAAATTGATGGCTATCATCCTTGTTCCATCACATCATCCTTGAAATATAAAGCTAAGGTTCAAGCAATGAAGGATTACATATATCACCAAGAAGACGTTCTCCAACTATTTAAAGATAGCTTGGCTATAACACATAATAGGATGAAATGACAAGCAAATCAATATCTTAATGCAAGGAAATTTGAAGTGGGCATTTGTTGGAGCAGAGTCCCACAGCTACAGGAGAAGCTGCCATTTTGGCGGATGGACAGTTTGGTGAAAACGAAGAGATAAGGTAAAGCTACAATGCCGTAGCATGTTTCTAGCTGCAGAGTAGAGCCGGAAACCATGATTGTTGGTACAGAGAAGTCAAGAAAGACGACAGTACCTGAGCGACCAAGAAGAGAGAGCTCAACCACTGCATTGAAGGCAGCGGCGAAGACAGGAGGGCTCAGCTACCCTCATAAAGGAAAAGGAGCGACGAGGCCGAGGTATTGAAGACGAAGGACAGAAGACGGGAAGCGATGCATAGTACCCATGGTCAGCCCCAGGAAGCATGGAAGACTGCAGAGAGCAGTGGTGTGACAAAAAGCGGCTACCCCAAGTATAGATATGCCGACTGTCACTAGTTAGGGTTTTGGGTTACTGTTGGGATAGGCCCACAGTGTTGTAAGGGCGAGACCTTTGAGCCACCTATAAAGGGATATATTTTGTATTGTAAAAGGTTAGCTAGTCAGTCCTTCTGGAGATATTAGGGTAACCTGTAGTTATTCAGACATCAGCGAGTCTGAGAGTCCAGTAGTCTGTTAGTTCACTGTTATTTTGTATTGTAACAATCCACAGGGATTGATAGAGAGAGAGAGAGTGAGAGTATATTGTAAGAAGGAAATATAAAGAAGAGATCTAAGAGAGAAGGGCTCCAGGCTGTGTGTGGAGTTACCCAGAATATCTCTAGCTACATATGAGGTGCAACAGAACTGTGTACCTCTCTCAAGTTATAATATAGAAACACAGTTCTGTGGACGTAGCTTCTACCCTGGAAGTGAACCACGTAAAATCAGAGCGTTATGTGATTGATTCATGTGATTGTATTTACTTGTTATATCTGTCATTCATTACATGAACTTTGCTTACAGTTAATGTATGTATGTGTTATTCAGTTCACAGCATATTCAAAGGATAAATGCAAGTTGAAGTCTTTAAGTATTTTGTATAAGAGTTTGCCTAAGATTCACTCAAGACAGTTAAGAGTCGCAGTGTAAAACAGTCTTGTGTGTTGAGTACTGTAAGTTGAACACCAGTACGCTAAGTACGCTGAGTCGCAGTGGTAGGATATCGCAGGGAGGCGATATCGCACCATCAGAGGAGCTATGGTGCGCGGTACTGTGGGTTGAGGATTGAGCGTAGGAGAGAGTTACGTGTGCCCAGGACGCGGCGATGCGATAAGGACTAGAGTCATCGCGAGTAAGAGGAACTGCGCATCGCAGAGAGAGGTCTCACGGACTAAGAAGAGCTGCGAGACGCACATAGGATGCTATACAGAACCTGGTTGAGACACTTGAGTCTTTGGCCAACCCATTAGGATCACTTTAGGTGAGACTTCAGGCCACTCCGCGGTCTGTTGCTGAAAGGGCCAGTGAGCTAGGGGTGTTGTTGGTACATTATAGTAAACCCGGGTCTGCCCAGCGACCAACAGCATTTGGGCATTTTTAGGCTATAACCATGCAAATAGATGTCCCTCGAGTAGAAAAAGAAGGACAATAAATTAGAACCCAGGTACCATGGTCCATATAAGGTTTTATATAAGATTGGAAGTATGGCTTACAAATTGGATTTGCCTACATCTTAATGTTTGCATCTAGTCTTCCATGTTTCTTGCCTAAAGAAGATAATTGGTGACAAGATCCTCGTCTAGACTATTTTACCAGAGATTGATGAAGAAGGGAATTCGATACTAGAACCTGAAACAATACTTGACACGAGGATTAAGCAACTAAGAAATCAAGTAGTTATTGAGCATCTCATTAAGTGGAAGAACTTGCTAATAGAAGATGTGTCATGGGAAGATGATTTCTTCATGCTGAAACATCTAGAGTTAGTCAAGTGTTGAGGGAAACACTTGTTTGAAGGGGAGGGGAATGTTAATCCCTAGATAATGTGACATTACATTTCTATTATTATATTAGTATTGTNATATATACCAAGAAGGTATAGTTTTAGTATCATCTTATCTTGTCTTGTACATTTGATATATTACATAAGGAAGTTTCCCCCTCAAATAGGCTTCATATTCATCTCTTTATTTCATTCTCAAGGCATTAGGTTACTCTTTCTTTCTATTTTTGTGCTATTTTTGGACTTTGGTGCATAACAATACCATTTAAGTGTGTCCCTCTACACCAAAGTAGACTGACTTCATCTAAAATATTATGGTGAAAAAGGGAGGTTTCCAGAATTGAGGAGGGTGAGGGAATGTTTCTAGGTGAACTCTTCAAAGCCTTATGTGTGCATTGCAATGACTCCAAATCAAATGTTGTAGTATGTCTTGAATAGGGTAGAACTCAACTTTCCTCATCACGCACATTCCTCCTTATCTTCCACTAGAATGTGGCATTCTTATAGACCATTAGAATGCTAAATTCATCCCTATAGATAGGAAACTAGATTCACTAGCATGAGAGGTTGATCAAATTTATCTTGTAGGATGTGAATCCTGAGTGGGTTTTCTCTGCCAAGCTAAGAATCCCAGAGTGGTAGTTGGACTATGAGGCAGAGTGACCCAAAGGCTGACACCAAGTCGACACTCACCCCTTTATAAGGATTGAGTAATTACTTTATCTATTTAGACATAGGAGAAATAAAGCCAAGATAACTAGAGAGCAGAATGGGGGCTTTGAGGAAATGCAAACGTGGTTAAACTTCTTATTAAAGACTTTGTGATCTGTAAGATTCTTCATTCTCTTATCCCTATCCAAATGTCAACACTAGTTCATAAAATAATTGCAAGGGGGAGGCTAATAAACTTTGAGGATATCTTTCCTAGGATTTGTTGGTAAATCTGTCCAAATTTACCATGATTTGGGATGACGTCTCATTGAATAGACCCAATTCCTTCCCCATTCTTCCCACAAACTACCATTAACCTTCTTAATGGGACACAATCCATATGATCTCTTGACCATCCACATATTGCACGTGAGGACACCCATCAAGTCATAACATGCACCCCTTACACCCCAATTGGGTGGACAAGATCTTGGTTGTGCAGCTTGTGGAAATATTGTTTGAGGCTAGATTGGTCAAGAAGATCCCAACTAGTGTCTATGTCCCTTGAAGTTATGATAACACCCTTGTTAGTTAGTATTTTAGGTAGACAATTAGATTTCCTTCCAACATGAGAGGTGAGGAGAACTGGTATTTAAAGAGAGATCTCATGGATGGTTTACCATATTGTTGACATTCTCCAATGTTGGGAGATCTGGTTAGTCTAGGTTCCATTTAGAAGGTTTTTCAAACCTTGAATTAGGATTAGAGAGTCCCCTTTGACCATGACCCTATAATAGTTTAGTCCTTTGTATATTTGAAGACCTTTTCCCATTGCCACAATATCTGTCGAATTGTTGGTGTCTATGCCCAAGTAAATCATAAAGACTATGAGATCGTCCCTTGTTGATATTTAAGAACTTCTCTTGCTCCCGCAAGGCCAAGATTCCCATTGGAAGATCCATCTATGTTTAACTTAATGAAGTTTTCCAGGGGTAGGACCAGTGGCTTGGAGAGAAGACTTATGCATTGGGATTTTTGCTAAGATTGAGGGCTTTGAAATCTATCCCCATGTCACATATTCTTCTCAGCTCTTGAGAAGGGCCCTTTTTATCCTCTTCTTTCCAACTACAAGAGTTTATGGTCTTTGTCATTATAATTTTGATTCCAATCCATAATTTTTAAAAAATAAGTAAATTCATTTTGAAAGATCCTTTTATTTCGTTCTTTCCACATACTCCATAGTGGGAAGCCCAAGGAGAGGCACAAACATTTATTCAATACCACATAATTGAAAGCGGTGTCTCTCCATTTCTTTATCATCTATGGCACTCAAAGCTAAATATTATTAAAAAAAAGTCTTTTATTTTTTTTAAATATATATTTTATAATATATTCATTTGTATTTCTAACATATACTATATATAATTTTATTAACTTTTGTAAGTGATTTTTTTCACAGTTGAGGCATTTTGCAAAGAGTTATGCGTTTCCATACTTTGCAGTTGAGAAGAAACAAAGCAATTTGATGAATGGTTTCCATTGATCCCTTCTTCATGTCTTCTTGGGATTTTTCTCATCTCTAGGATTTCCTTGTGAAAATTGTTGATACAAGTTGGGCATTCCATGCTTGATAAATTGAGAAGAGTTGCTCGAAAAGAAGTAGAAAGCTCTCAGGACGACCTTTCTATATGTAATACAAGAGACTTCCAATTCAAAGTTAACCAGAAGATGAAGATGTTATCCCCCAATCCACACAGGTGATAGTATGAAGGAGGTTCCTAATAAATCCTAATGAGGCTATTCTTATTTCGAGGTGAATCCAACCCTGAATTTGAGAAACGATGAGTTTAACCAATAAAACAAATGAAATCGATAACACCCTAGTCAATTAATACATATAATAATTCACAGTATATTCGAAATTATAGAGCCAAAGTTCCATTACCAAAGAGTTCAGTAGAAAATACATATTTCACAATAAAATGAGAGGAATTGGTAGGGGATGAAAACAGAGAGAAAAAGTTCCATTGGCCATTGACAATAAAGAACTGGAGTAGAATCCCACCTTGCCTTCACAATTTGGGGAGGGCCATTTTTAAATCCGAGGAGGATTTAATACCATCCAAGTAAGCGCTTGTGTGAACTGAGTTCACATCTTTGTGTATTATATTGGATGTATTATCTTTGTGTATTGTCTTGGTTTGTAGTTAAACCCCATTTTCTTAATGTTCCCTCCATAATTCTAATGTCATTATTTCCCCTTAGGTTTGCCTTTTGATTTAGGTGTAGTAAGGCATGGAAAAATTGGATTTTGGTGAAATATTTTGTCTCCTTTTTAATCATTCTCATCCATATTACCAGATGATATCCTTAAGAGGATAGGAACTTTAGTCCATCTTGATCAAAATTTCAAATTCCCCTATTATTCCTGCGAAAGTAGGCTTGTAAGAGGCCTTAATAAAGTGTTATTGATTCTTTTTTTCAAGTAGAAAAGTTCCATCCTTCTTTATTAAATAAAGGACCTAAGTACAAGCCAAAAATACTCTTTACAGTCATTCAGATAATTACATTATCAACCAATTTCAAAAATGTTATTACTTTTTTTTCATCCAAAAAGGACGATATTCTATTAAAAAATATTTGAATGTGATAGTTTAAGCGGCCTGGACGCCTTACATAGAAACATAAATGTCTAGAAATAAACAACGCTAGACAAAAGAAAAATCTAGTCCAAAAATAAATAGTATCTATGGATGCAAAACATCAAATGGACAAGTTAAAAAACACTGCAAACAACAAAAAGAAAATGTGGACAAACGGGCCATCCCAACAATCGACCCAAACACTGACAGAACCAATGATGACCACCTAAAAAAAGGCCGATACACGAGCCTGATCCACCAACAGATCGCCCGACGATCGCCGCTCAGAGAATACTAAGTCAGGTTCTGCAGACAGACCCACATTCGCAAGGACGTCCACCTCAGTGTTCTGTTCTTTGTAGATGTGTGAGAAGGCAATCGCTTGGAAACTATTTATCAACCTTCTCACCCTGCTCATCCACAACTTCAAATGTAGGATATAGATTTGGTTTTTTCCCATAGCCCAGTCGATAATAACCTTGGAATCGTTGAAGATGTGAATGTCGTCCAAAACAAGTTGTGAACATATGTACAGAAGGATCCAAAGAGAAAGGGTTTCTCCCTTAGTGTTTTTCCTGGACCCGCAATTCATACACACCTTGAAAAAACTGTTATCATCCAATCTCAAAAGAGCACCAGCACCATAAATATTTTCATATTCCTGTGACGCATCGTCGAAGAAGCCAACCTATTCGTGAACATCTGATAGGTCCTTTGGAACCTGAGGCATTAGACCTAGACAAGAACTTGAGGGAAAAGTGCCACCAGTTTCAGAAAATGCCTTCATGCACCATACCACAATATCCAAGGGCCGAGACCGCTCACCCTCAAAGATGAGCCCGTTCCTGCACCTCCAGATAACCCAAATAGTATAGCATGATAGAATATGCATTTGAGGGTATTTTTTCCCCAATAACCATATGCAGGAGGACAGTGAATCTCCACTCCAAGGATGGTCAACTTTGATCGTATTAGCAATAGTTTTCAAAACTGATAAGCAAAAACAACAAGACACAAATAAATTTAAGATGCTTTCATTAGATGATACACACAACAAACAAATACCTGGGCCAATTCCCCCCTGCCTCATCAAGTTTCCCCATGTGAGAAGTCGATTGTCCAATGCCGTCCGGACACATATGACAATCCTTAGCGACATCTTCCTTTTCTAGATATTATACCATCACTCCCGATTATCATTAAAAACATCCTTGAATTGCTGATAAGCAAGCTTGGCTGACAACTTACCTGTGGTTGTGTCATAGGACCAACATAGAGTATCTAGTGAATCTTCTAGTCTAATTTCCCCCATCTACAAATCCCTGACATATCTCTTCCATTCATCGCCCATTGAACCCGAAAGACCTAATTGATCAACTAATAGCCATCCCTGTTGTGCCAAACCCCTGACCAAAGTCATAGAAGCATGGTAAAGGGAGAAAATACCTTTGCAGTGGAGAAAAAAATAATAGCTCTTGTGAGAGAACATGTAACTGTGGACCCCCTACAATGGGGACTTCACCAATCCTCATAGAAATCCCGTCACCAGGAACCCAAGCCAACCAAGAAGAGAAGATATTAAAAGCATCTATAAGACCAGCCCAAAAATTTGAAAATCTGCACGGCTTCCTGAAGCTTTTGACCCACTGGATTAATGAAGTATTTCTGATATATTTCTCCTTAATGACTTGTGACCACAAACTCCCACTCATAAAAATCAGCCATAGACTTTTGACCCTCATAGCTAGTGAAAACAATGTAGGTTCTTAAGGCCCCATCCACCTTTCTCCACCGGTCAGTCCAAGTCCTCCCAACACACTAAGTGGTATTTTGATTGGGTTACATCACTAGACCAAAGAAAGGCCATGGTCATCTTCCTCAGACTGTTGATGATAACCTTTGGGATCTTACAAAGGGAATACCAGTACACGGTCATGTTTGTCAGGACAACCTGAGCTAGTGTGAGTCGCCCCCCAATAGAAAATCGTCGCCATCCCCAAAATTTGATTCTTCGTTCAAACCTATTCAGTACGCCGCTAGTCCCTTGCCTTATACCCGTTCAGCTTTATAAAATACCAAAGGTATTTTATGCCTTCGACAAATGAGCAAGAATCCATTTGAAATAATTGTTCCATATCAGCCTTGTGAGGAGCATATGTCCCATTCAAAAGAAGTCGAGATTTATTAAAATTAACTGATAATCCCAAAACATCACAAAAGATCTTAATGCTTTCAACAAAAACACACCATTCAACAAAAGAGCCCTAGCCCACGATCATGATGCCATCGACAAACATGAGATGGGTTATGTATAAATTGTTGCTAATCCTTATACCTTTTACCTCACCAGAATCCTTGGCCTTGAGGGTAAGTCTGCTTAGACCTTCAATCACCAGAATAAAAAGAAGGGGTGAGAGTGGGCATCCCTGTCTCACACCTCGGTCCGCTTCAAAAAACTCTGTTGGTTTTCCATTGATCAACACGACATAGAATACCGAAGAAACACAACTCATGATCAATTTCATCATTATGAAAGGAATGCCTATCTGAATCAATACCAGGCTGAGGAAGCCCCAAGAGACCCTGTCATATGCTTTATTTAGATCTAGTTGTAATGCCACATCCTCCATTGATCTTGTCTTTACACTATGAAACACCTCTTGAGCCACCCCCACTACTTCCAAAATCTGTCGGTTTTGTAAAAAACCAAATTTCTCCATCGAGAGTCCCCTTGATAGCTTGGGATTAAGGTGATTGGTGATGATATTTGCGATGAATTTGTAAACATAGTTGCACATAGATATCAGATGATAATCTCCCAGGTCAGCCTAAGCCAATTTTTTGGGGATTAATGCCACAAAGTTTGAATTCATAGCCCTAGAAACTGCACCCCTTATCCTTGAATCTTCCATAACCCGCAAAAGGTCCAGCCCCAAGAGATCAAAACAATCCATGAATAGTTCATAGGTCCACCCATTGGGCCACGAGCTTTTAGATTTGGGTGATTCCATAATGACCGCTTTGGGTTCTTACAACTCAATAGGAACAAACAATTCATCACCAACCAACTCTTCAAATATCCCAGGGTATTCTTTCACTACCTTTAATTGTTCGATCAGTGAAAAATTTTCTTCAGCCCAGAAATAAGACTGAAAATATGAAAAATCCTCCTCCGAAATTTCATCTTGGTCCTTTACCAAGTGGCCATAATTGGTCTTAAGCTCCCAGATGTGATTTATGTTCCTTCGATGGTTCGCGAATTTGTGAAAAAAATTAGTGTTCAAATCTCGAGCCTCAAGCCAGACCATGTGACTTTCTAGTCTTTCCTTTTCATGAGCAGTGTGAAGGATAGATACCTTCTCCATCTCCAGGCCAAGAAGTTTATCCTTTTCAACTTGACCCCATGCTAATGAGTCTATTATCTCATTCAACTCCCCAATTTTTGTTCGATGCTTTTCAAAGTTGCCTTGCTAGCCAAATTTTGAACCTTAATCCATTTTTTAACTTCCTGTTCTAGTCTACTGAGCTTCTCTATAAGTAAATCCATGGGAGCCATGTTAAGTTGATAGACATCTGCAAGCCACACCTTTGAGATCAGTTCTTTGAAGCCCTCGGTCTTTAACCACCCGTGGTTGAATTTGAATGGTCTAACAGGCCCAATTCCACTCATTTCTAGTTTCAAGAAAATAGGGTGATGGTTCGAGAGCCTTGAAGAGTCTACCCAGGACCGATACCTCACCTCCTTCTCTAACAGTGACTCACCAATCAAAAATCTGTCAAGACGCTTAGCAATATGTCGTGCACCAATCCTACCATTGCCTTCAGGTAGGGCACAGAGTAGACGACACCACATCCACCAGATTTCCCGAACCCATCAACTCCACAAAATATTCACTTAAAGGGTCCATCTTTGGGTTCGACCCCCATATCTCACATGATAACCATGTGTAATTTAGATCACCTGCTATTAGCAAATTCAGGAGCTCCAAAGTACCTTCTTCCGCGACCCTCTCCCAAAAAAACTCCTTATTGTTATACGATCCATAAACATTGATAAGGTTGATTTCCTCCAGGAAACCCATACAATAACTTGTCACTGAGAATCCCTGCAGACACGAAAAAGGCTTTTAGCTTAATCTTATTTGGGTTCCAAGCCACCAAGAGACCCCAATAAAAACCCAAGGCATCCTCCGATGCCACCTCCCAATCGAATTTGATTTTAAGAAAAAAAGAGCTATCTTTTTTAGTCGAGACCATTGTCTCTTGTAGAAATATTACATCAGGCATCTCCATATCCATTATTCTTTGAAGGGAAAGTTGTTTATGGAGCCCCAGGCCACTCCCTTGATATTGATGGATGCACATATCATTTAGGAACCCTAGAAGGGGTTTTCATGCCTCTAAGCACCCTGAAATTATTGAAGACTGGGGAGGAGTTGTGGTCGAGCCGTTATCCACCATTACAAGGTCAGGGCCTTTCTTAACCTTCCTCACACTGTGGGTCTTAATAGGAGAAAAATATGGTTTTAATCCCCCCAATTTGGCCCCCCGAGCAGGAAAAGGAGGATGTGAGACAGCCATGAAATTCAATGGTACATGTCATCCCCTAGAGGTTCCGGAGGAGGTATAGGGATGCCCCCAATGCAAGGCCCTGAGAATATAGCTATCGACTTATTCCGTAGAATTCCCTTTTTAGGCTCAGGATTATCATTAAGAAAAGACAAGGAGGGATTCATGAAGGAAGGAGATGGTTCTTCTTCTTCGATTGGCCCAATGCAGACCTGGGTATGAAGAACCCCCATACCCACCACTGCACCTTTGGATGAATAGCCCACTTTGAACCCATTACCCCCCTGCAGGAATTTGGCAATCTCGAGGAGGCCTCCACGACCTCGATCATATTTACTGAAGGTGGGATAGGCTTATTGACATGGAGACCACCGTTTATGACAGAGCCTAACTTTGGGTCTAACGCCCCCCTATAAAAAATTGTGTTTCCCGATAGCACAAAATCTCCCACTGCATCCCCTTTTTTTCTGTAGAGCTTTAACATAATCATTATCATTATCATTCAGAGTGGACACAAAGGAAGGGTTAAGTTTGTTCAGCTTACACATAAATGGTTGGCCCGACACTTAAGCCGATTCGGGCGCCCCGCATGTTAGTAGACAAGAATCCCTATTGACCTAGAGCTTGTCGCTCGAATCTTTCAAGGCCCATGCGTCCGCATCAGACGACCTAAGTTCTGTATCCAAACCCGAAGAGCTACAATTCTTCCACAGGTGTCCAATGTCATGACACTTAGAGCATCTAAATGGAATTCCCTAGTAGTCCAAGGATTGTGTTATAGATCTATCCCTCCAGTCTATGATGACTTTCTCCCTGAACCCCAAATCCATGTCTATTTCGACAAGGATCTTTCTGGTTCATCTTTCAATACCCTGTAACATCCCCTCGTCCAGATGGATAAAACGACCGAGATGGTCTCTGATAGCCTTCAAAGCATCTCTATTCTAGAAGAATATGGGGAGGTCTGACAGTAGGACCCATATATGTTTGAAGCATAACCTCTCCGTTACCGGATCAAACTCATAATGCCAGTGCCTTAACATCAAGTTGCCACGACCACACATCCACGCGAAGTCTAGAACAAAGGTGATGTCTTCCTCCATCCTGAAAACAAAGCATACCAACCCTTATGCAGCACGAAAATCATTGGATTGTAACCCAAGATGGGTCCCCAAATCCCCGCATCCCAGGATTCAATCTCGCTGCTTCTCATGGCCTTGTAACTAAACTTACCAACAAGACCCCTCAAGGTCATCCCCACCATCTCCTCCAACCCCACTACACGACCCAAAGGCATTCTATCTTTGTCAAGCCACAGTTTCCATTTCCCATAACGACGCTTGTTTCGACGGGGAAAATGATTGATGCAGAAAACCTTTGATTCCCCCTTGCCCAATCCTTTTGACATATTTGAATAGGGGGTGGAGTTGACCGATTTATCATTCCCGACCCCAACACTGAGCTTATGACGGTTATCATGTGCATCCCCTGAAACATACACCGTGTAGCCCATAACATGCACATTACCCATAATTCCATCCACCCCAACTGGATTCAGAGCATCGTCAGGAGGGGCAACTTTCCCCATCACGTCCTCACCACCTTGCATGGATCGAGCACACGGTGGGTCCAACAAGTTCAGCCGACCGACATATAAAAAGGATTATTGGGTCCAGACAAATGAATCCTTTATTTATCCCCACCCCTGCCATCGTGTTCATCAACGCCGATCCCCAGGGTTTGACAATAGCGACAATGGGTGTCTTTTGTGTTTGTTTTTTATTCCTAAGGGACGAGGGTTTCAGTACTTCACTGTGCTATATCAACTCCACCCTTCCAAGAGACGGAGTTGTTCCACCTTTGTGGGTATGAGTGTGTCACAATCTGCTCAAGCTTAGTGCCAGAGACCAAGTGACTTCTTGTCAGCAATATTCCATCACCCCACTTTGTTTCCTCGCCATTCCGACCACCCAGAGTCTCACCTGAGCTTCACAATAACCTAAAGACTATTCCCCAATCTATCTACCAATCAACAAGCTTCTCCAACTCTCCCTAGTTCCTTAGTTCCTAAGTTCCTAAGTCAGAGGGCTATCACCGACCAAAAGGAAGCCAGTCAACCCAAAACATCTAGGTCCAAGATAAAAATGTTATTACTTCTACATGGTTATTTGTTACTATTCCCCATTCCTATTTAAATTACAATTTTTTCTTTTGCATCAAAATCAAAGCCACCCCTAACTTTTATAAATTATTAATATTACATATATTAAAAATTAATAAAATCCCATGCCTACGACCCTCGCTTTGATAAGTTATTAATAGTTACGCATATTAAAATTAAAATTTAATAAATCCAACTAGCCATAGAAATAACATATTCAAACGGCAATGCCAAGTTTCCTCTTTTCTTATACATTTTTACTTTTTAAAAAGATACAAAACAACCTTTTACCCACTTATTTATTATATTTAAATATTTATCGATATTTATATTTACTAAGATGTCATATGAAATTGAATAAACGTGACCTTGAAAATGTAACATTAAATTAAAGATTTGTGAATTTGTTTAAGTACCGACATATTTCGTCGACAGAATGAATGGAGAATATTTTTAATTAAGAATGTGGTATTTTTCAGTATTGAAAAAGAGAAAGGAGAATTTAAGTGTAAAGATGAAATAAAATAAGAAAATGTATATTTTTAAATTAAAAAGACAAAATCAAGTTCCAAAAAATTTAAATTAAAGATGGGTTATAATTATAATTTTTTAAATTAAAAAGATAAAGTCAAGTTCAACCCTCAGTTCTTAAATTTAAATTAAAGATGGGTTATAATTTTTTAAGTTGAAAAAATAACTTAAATTAACAAGACAAAGGTCAAGTTCCACCCATCAGGTCTTAAATTAAAGATTAATTATAATCTTTTAAATTAAACAAACTTAAATTTACAAGACAAAGGTCAAGTTCCACCGATCAGGTCTTAAATAAAAATGTGGTGTAACCGTATAGCCCAAGGTTCTTGAACAAACTCAGAGGCGTGGCTTCCGTACATTTCCTGGCCCACAAGAAAACAACTCTTTCGCATTTAAAGTAATATAAACGATCGGGCATATTCTCGATGGCAGACACTTCCGATAAAATAGACGGTGGAGGATCCACATAGAAAAATGGAATGAACCAAAAACCGCAGCTCCCCGAGAATTTGGCCGTAATCATTTTACCTCTCGTGGCGGCCCGACTCCGGATATAGACCCCGTTGGATCCTACGCTACACCTAAATCCAATGGCAAAACAAGCCGGACGACTGCGGCTGCTGTACAATTCCGGATTAGCAAAATCGATCGGACGGCTGCTGTTTCTCATAAGTCAATGAATGTATCCAAGCCGTCCATTCAAGACTTTATTGATTTTCACAATGGCATGTATGTCTTATTTTCAAGAAGAAACTGTGTGAGCATTGACAAGAAGAGCAGAGTACCACAAGCTTAACATAAAAGTCCGTGTATGTCGAGGATGCCCGTCTCTCCGCAAATAATAGAGTTTTTGTCACCACGCAAGAATTGTTCAGGAGCTGCAGTGTCTCTGCAAATTACTTATCGAGCTTCTAGGTTTAATGCCGGGAAGAGAATGGCGACCACCAAGAATTTCGGCAGAGTGTTGGTTCTTCGATATGTATTGACAATTATTTTAGGGATCGAATTTTGGACTTCATCGAGGGTCGAAGGTTCCTGGATAAATAATTCTTCGGACTTGACTGTGCTTTCAGCCTTCAAATATCCTAAAACTCGTCTTCGTCACTACGACTGGCGTTATTTCAGAGGTATGAGACTATTTTTCGTTATTATTTTTAAAATCTGTTATTGATTTTTTCTGAATACGCCTCTCTTTTTATAAAGCAATTGGAGTCGGAGTGCAACTTTCAGCTTAAAATTCATTAATTTCTCTTTAAGTTAATTAATTTCTCTATATACACCTAATATCTCCGTCTTCGTCAAAGCAATTCGAGTCGAAGAGCAGCTTTTATTACTTAACTCCTCTATATACGCCTAAATTTTCCGCCTTCGTTAAAGCAATTTGAGTCGAAGTACAGTTTTTCAGCCTAAAATTACTTGAATTTTGCTTTATTTATTTTTACTTAATTTCCTTAAATACATCTCATTTCCATGTCTTCTGTGAATTGCGCAATTCGAGTCCAAATATCTATTTTCAGCTTAATATTACTTAATTATGCTTTAAACTTATTACTTAATTTCTCTAGAACACCTAATTTTCCTGTCTTGTTAAAGCAATTAGAGTCGGAGTACAGTTTTTCAGCTTAAATTTACTTAATTTCGTTCTAAATTTATTACTTAATTTTCATAGATACACCTCATTGCCCCGCATTCCGCAGAAGCAATTCGAGCCCTAGTACATATTTTTATAGCTGAAAATGATTTAATTTTGCTTTAAATTTGTTACTTAATAGACATTACTTCCCTATTTTCTTTAAAGAAAAATTCTAGTAGGAGTACATATTCTCAACTTAAAATTACTCAATATTACTTTAAATTTATTACTTATTCTCTAAACACACCTCTTTTCTCCGCCTTCGTTGAATCAGTTCGGGTAGGACTCAGGAGTACCTATTTTCAGCATAAAATTACTTAACATTGCTTAAAATTTCTTACTTCAGCTTCTCTAAATATGCCTAATACCCACGTCTTCGCTAAATCAATTCGAGTCGGAGCACAGTTCTTTTAGCTTAAACTTAATCTTTAAGTTTATTCTTAATTTCTTTCTGTATACCTCATTTCCCGGCCCTCGTTAAAGAAATTCGAGTTGGAGTACATACTTTCAGCTGAAACTTACTTAATTTTAATTTAAACCTTTACTTAATTTCTCTAAACACAACTCTTTTGCCAGTCTTGCTTAAAGCAATCAGTTAAATTACTCAATATTTTAAATTATCTATAACTTTGACGTTATTTTATTGTGACTGTTAACTTAAGTTCCTGCTGTTCTTTAGTTGAACTATGAGAATAAAAAAAAAATTGTACCTTGAAAAAAATTTGTATTTTTGAGTTGACATTGTACTTTGCTTATCCATTCTTGCGTTTTCAATTAACTATTAGAGGGTGTCGAAATAAAATTACTTAATTATAGATTTGAATATACGTTTCTCCTCTCTCTGGTGCTATGCGTTGTCTTTGATTGATATTTTAATTTTAGTTTTAGTTCACCGAGTGGGAAAATATACTCAGGCGAAATAGAGGATGACATATTATAAAATTATTTAATTATAGATTTATAATTTAATATTCTTTTTGCATTATGATATGATTTTTTTAAGCTAGCTATGTTATATTACTTCTGGAAAAAACTGCACATGTCAAAAGTGGGCTCGTCTACCACTAGGGAAACTGGACTAGCCAGAGAACATTGTCATTGCTTTGTCTTTTACCTTGAAACTCTATGTATGCAGAAAGTACTATACTAGAATAAAACCTATTATTACTCCTTATAAAATAACAAAAATAAGAATGACTTGAAGTCCAAAATAACTAGACATATCATCATCAGAAATGCTGATGCAAGAAACTTCAGGACTAGCTACAGGCTTGCTTGGTGCTTCAACAAAATCCAGCCCTGTAGTGGCCTTGATGAGAACATTCAGCTTCATGACCACCTTACGTATATTTTCCTGGACCTTGTCAAGTTGTAACAAGACCTCATTGTGCTCCTCGCTGGTCACTTTCAGAGCCTGCCCCAGAAGTGCCTTCATCAGCTAGAAAAGAGCCAAGGTTTTACAGTATTTGGTCTCTCTTTACCTGGTTGAACTAGCGTCCCTAACCCACAACCTCATTTTCTCTGCAATCTCGTATCTTCTGACATAGTCCCACTCTGTTTTTTTCCTAGGTCTCAACCCTTTCTAATTTTTTCGTTTTGGTCACCGAGGTGTGTCTCCAGTACAACTCCTTTGCCTTATCTGCTTCATGCATAGATCTAGTCTGCGGGCCTGCTCTAGCATCCCTTCCACTTCCCCCCTGTGAGCCACTGTCCACCTGGCCATGATGTTACAAGTTCCTGATCAAACAGTTTTTCAGAGTTGGAGACCCAACTCTTGCCCTCCATGCAACAAATGAACAGAGTTGCTTCTCCCACATTGTTGAAATTCTTAAGGATAGAGAATGAAGTTGAACTAAAAGATCAAATGCATAGAATCTCAGCACGATGGAGAGTGGAGTAGAAATACCTACAAAAACAAATCGCCATGAAAGAACAACTTGAACAATCCATCAAGTTTGGGTCGTAAATCCCATTAACCGCATGCCTATTCACCACGACCAGCCACCATGATAGCCCATTTGGAATCATCATGGAATTGCTTGTTAGAGTTTCCTCCGAGTCTCCTTGTTGTCGCATCGGGCTGAGTTGTTTTACTGGGACTTGACTCCCATCAGTCTCCTTATCTTACTGCCATCTGTCCTAGACTCCCAAGGATACATACACCCATGTCCTCTCCTCTTCATTCTCCTAAGCCTGTTGTGGAGGTGGGCATGCCCCATGGGCCATGATGTCTCCCTATCACCCCATATGGAGTCCATTATGCTATGATTAATATTATAATTTTAATTCATTAAATGAGAAAATATACTGAGGCCAAGTAGAGAATATACTACTAACACCGTAGGTGGTTTCCATGCCATTTCTTGTGAGCCCTCTTTGGCTTTTGTTTGTCATATATGTGATACCAATAATAGTTGTATGTCTTACTGTTACAGTGGCATATCTCATGTTTGGGATTCAGTGTATGAGGTGTATTTTTGATAATCTCACATGCATAACCATTGTGAGTGGTTTATAAGGCCTTCTCCATACCAAAAGCTTTGCCAATCTAGATGGTGGCTTTAGGGTGCAAGTGGTTATGTCATTGCTAAAGAGCACATTTTCCACACTAAAGTAAGACAACTTGTAATTGGAGAATCACATTGCTGAAGGGAATGCACGCACTTACCACACTAAGAATATTAATGGTGTTTTTAAGCAAATATGGTCATCAACCACACAGTTACCTGAAAGTTTGGAAGTTGAAGAGAACTTCATTTAGAGAATGAGTTTAAAGGTATCATCTTGATAAAAAAACTTTAAAAGTGGATAGAGAATGACATACTATGATACTGCAAATGAAGGGGTACGATCTTACCTTACTTTCAACTTCAACTATTACCCCGCGAGGATTCACCGATTTTGAACAAAGAAGGTGCTTTTTATTTCACAATTATGTTTCATTGATATATTTATGTAAAGGAAGAAGGAGGAAGGCCCATTATAGGGTTATTCCAGTATAGTAAGATAGCTTGCAATTAGACCCATCACATAGGTAACAACCAAATGCAAAGAGGGCCCACAAGGCATGACTTACAAAACTACAAATGATACTAGCATAGTTACATATATCGGTGATATATTGCCCATATCGTGAGTCATTCCTCTTGGCGATATCTTGCCACTAAAAAATCACGACATTTACGACATTTTGAATATATCGCAATATATTGAATGTGTCGCAATATATTGGGAATATATCGCGATATTTTGGAAAATATCGCCCTGCTAAAAAAATTGCATGAAATTTCGNTCCTTTTACTTAAATTTTTAACATTACCATTAATTGTTTTAGGATGTTTGAGAGTGGTTCCAACCTCATCGGACTTCATATGCAAAAAGTAGAATTTTAGATTTCATTCAGAATTCAACAGACTTAATAGTTTTAAGTATTTCAAGATTGCAACAATTCCACCGGATTTTATCAAGTATGAGGGTATGGGATTGGCATTTAATCAAGCACATCAACCCCTCTATGTGCCTTGATGTTGGTGGCATTGACTGTTGAAATCTTTTATCATGACCTTAATAAAAATGTACCCTTCACTCATTAAGCAAGGGCTAGAGCCTAGAGGTGGGGGGCATAGGGTGCTATTGATGAATAGGATCCCAATATAGGCAATAATTTTTATGATATGTAGTTATGGGAGGAGATAACTCACATTGGTTTCCACCTCAACCCAATTACCTTCCACCATAGCCCGAGTAGTTGGATCTTCCAATTTGACACCTAACTCATCCAAAGCACCTACAGGACCCCCTACTGCTTCCAGAGGAAGAGTGGTGCCCCTTGCCTATAAAATGGGTAGAGGGGATTGATGATTCCTACTATTTATCATTGTACTATGTAGTATCTAGATGCCCCATGGGTCATGATGATTCATCTATTGAGAGACATTTATTTTGATCATTTGATGTGATTTTCTATCATTACATCAGGAACATATTTCGGTATTTTCAGTTTATAGTCGATATGTGATCATGATCCATCATTTGACATCTTATGCATCTTATATATTAGTTGTATTTTCATATTTATGTATCAATGTGTTTATTTGATGTTGTTGTTGCTTTTAGATGTTAAAAAAACTGAAAAATGGTTATTTTTGTATTTTTTTTGATGCTTTACGACATTTGCCGAAATTTTTCGATATTTTTGCCATTGCCATCGATAAGTTACATTCTGGACCCTCGACTATATATTCGCTGACACGATATATGTAACTATGGATATTAGTACTAGAATGAGGGAAGGTGTTATCACATCAACTAGGGGACTTGCACCCCAAAGCCAATTGGCCAAAGTGGAAAAGCCTTTTTTGTTTTGATAATGCACCACATTTATTACATGATTGTTATCTGTAAACTTTCCAATGCCTAGGTGACTAAAGTCCTTATGTCCTCAACCAAACAAATATGTTATTTAAATGTAGAAATTTAACTTCTTCACATAGCAACAATGACACAATAGATGGAAATTAAATAGCAGAATCGTAAAAAAATAGGGAATTTCTCCTTCAAATCAACCTATCATTCAACTAATCAAAGCTTACAAGGCAAGCTCCACAACTACTAAAACATTTTTTTTTTGTTTTTAACAATAACAAGTAAGGATTTTGTATTCAAAAGGCTGCACTCGAACTGTACAGTAGAGTTGCTCAATGGAGAACACATAAACTAACCCAAGATAGATTGAATTAACCCAATCTTCACTGCCTTCAAATATCTAAGAAAGGGGTAACACAAAGAAACTACACGCCTTTGTAAATAAACCAAATTTAGGGAAAGCCACCCAAATAGAGTTGGCCAAACATTTCAAGCCTTCAGTCAACTATGGATTAATTACCACAACTGTATCCTTCTTAAATGACATGCAGAGCAAATCTGAAATAGACTGAGCCTGGGCTCCTTTGCCCTCTTGAATTTTAGTGGGCATAGGGATGCATAGAGGGCACTATGTAAATCCCCAAATCTCTCAAACACCTCGAGGTATCCCAATGAAACATAACACAATCCCAAAAATTTGGACTTTAAACTCATAAAAATGTAATTTTGAGTACGATCAAGGATGACATTCAAAGAGCCAACCAAACCATCAAAAATATAGTCCCAAGCATAACTGAGGATGACATTCAAAGAACCAACCAAGTCACCTTAGAACAAAGAACCATACTTGGAGTGTATTATTCCATGGAGAAAATGGCTTGCCAAAGCACCCAACGATCCTGACCACAAACGCAAGAGACCATACCAGGGTCAAAGAGGAATGGGGGTATACGAGGGCTCGGAGCCCCATTATCCCACCTTCATCCCTGAAACTAACGTAGGCACATTCAAAATGATGAGACTTGGAGTGGGATGGATGTGTGATGCCACCCTATGCTTGTCTTGCTCCTTTAATGCCTTCGATTTGTCACAAAATTTGACCATGATTACTATGCTATGTGGCCACCAATGTGCATGGTGTATTAAATAATTGTATATGGTGTATTTCTTTACTAAAACTTAAGGGATTGGGAGAAATGTAACCTTCCCATTTTTTTCCTAAATGACCTTTGGCCAGTTGAGTTGCTCGATTGGCTTGAATATCTAGTTTCCTATTGAGTTCTCTCAGAATGTGATAGAACTCTATATTTTTAAAACAAGAAGCTTCAACTTTGATCCTCGAAATTAATTGGCATAGAGTTTTCCATTGAGATATATTGTTTGTTCACGAGCTTTATTGGTATTGTCGAGGTCCCCACTACTATTAAGAAACATGATCAAATTCTATATATAATTTGTTTCGCCCTTCCCTTGTAGTCCAACAACAAGAATCTTATTAGGGCCATTAATAAAATGTTTGGAGAGAACAAGCACAAACAGGTAGGATGGTAAGCGCAAGTTTTCTCTATGGGTGAACACGATTACATCAAAGAGGGAAAGAGGGCAACGAGTAAGAGCCCTTTTGAGCTACTCGATTGGCTTGAATATCTGGTTTCCTATTGAGTTCTCTCATAATGTGATAGAACTCTATATTTTTAAAACAAGAAGCTTCAACTTTGATCCTCGAAATTAATTGGCATAGAGAGTTTTTCATTGAGATACATTGTTTGTTCACGAGCATTATTAGTATTGTCGAGGCCCCCACTACTATTAGGGAATGCACCTTTATAGAGTAAATACTATGGAGGTCTTAAAGCAATGCATAGGCCTCATCTTGATTGCTGGTTGTAGTTCCAAGACATTGAGCATAGCTTGTTTCCAAAGTCCCTCCAGGATTTAAAATGATACTTTTTGCGCCTGCCACCCTTTCCACAACCACTAAAACATAATAGCTAGATAATAAACAAATCCACCCCAACTTGAGTTGTACGACCATCCGAAGAGACTTATGACCTACACCAAAAATGAGAAAACAACAACCATTGCTACACAACTTGTTGCATGGGTGTACAACCTGATGTATGATACATATGGAGTTATAAGACTCATATATTTGTTTTTTTTTCCTAGGTTAATTTAGGGGCTTTTTGTGGAAGACTATGTTGAACATGTATATTTGAAATAATTTGAACATTGAAGAAAATGAATATATCATAAGCATGGTCATTTATCCTTGAGCAAAATTTGACTTGTGTTTTGTGTTTATCTGCTTTTTTTAAGAGAGAGAACGACGTGCTTGTTTTTTTGTTGTTTTCTTTTGTAGGGCCTCATGAAAGTTTGAAGGATATGACTTGGTAGGTTTATTGTTCTAAAGATATATTTAGTATATTTATCTTCTAACTTCTTGTGAATTCTTTCAGTTGAGCTCCCCACTGGGTTTTCGAGTGTGTCCATGGTTATATCCACAGATTGGATCTCTGTAAGTATTCGTGTATATTCCTTCTTTTCTTGATTTATACATTTTTCAAAGGTTCTTGTTTCTGAAAAAAAAAGTAAACATTTTTTCAAGTCTAAGATATTGCTTAAGCTTCATTATTGCTAACATATTAGAGTAGCACATACAAAATGCTTATACATGTTGTGTTTTGGGTTTAAATTGTAAGTTTTCAGGTTGAACTACGTCTTAGGTAGTTTCACACCTTACGCTCATTTTATTTTATTGTTTAATAATAATAGCGTCTAATGTCTTGATGACTAGTGATACATAAGCTTTTATCTTTTTATTTTTTCCAAGGAAAATCTTGTGGGATCTCCCCCTCTTCCCTAGAATATCTGGATGGAATGTGGCTCAACCACCAACCAAAATAGTAGCTAGTCACCCAACAAGATTCAATTGAACTTGAATCCTAAATGGAATAGAATTGGATACCTCATGGCAGTCTCTGCCATGAAATTGTACATTTGAATCGATGGAGCTTGTTGCTGCCTAATACGCACCTTAGGTAACGTGGCAGAAATCTTCAAGCCATTGGATGCATCTTTGGGGGCAAGTCACAAGTTGAGATACTGTCACTCAACGCTCAACTCCTTCGTCTAGGCCAACTCCTAGCGAAGCCAAGGGGGTTGGACCCTAAGAAAATAAATTAAGGTTGTTATGCTTAGTTACAAAAATGAGATTTAATTCTAGGAGTTTGAAATGAAACACTGAATCAAGAGTAGAAGCAAATGAATTAAGTTTAACAATATGTAAATTATTAATCAATCATGACAGATAAATTAACTTAAACAAATAGTCATGAAAGTAGATAGGCTGCCAACATCATGGAAGATGTTGTTGAAAAGATAAATGTTTTGTTGATGCTTCTTGGCAGTTTTAATTTATTATGATGAGTGGATTATGGGAAGGGGGATTCCAATAGACCGTGAGGTACACGGAACAAGTCCAGATTGCCAAGTGTGGCTCCATAGGAGAAGAAGGGCTAGATCGGAGTCGTGGGGGTATGTCTAACACTGACACCAAACTAGGGTGTAACCTGACGGATCCCCACTATCACTACCTAGTTGTTCCCTTTTTACTATGAAATTTTCCACAAAAGACAAAAGGGAAGATGTTGGGTTTTTGTTTGTAAGGGAACTTTATTTAATTAAGTGTAAAAATTAAAATTGCTACAAATCCCATTTCTGATTATTGACCACCGATTCGGGGCCAGTCTGTGGTGGTTACAAGAGCATAGCGGAGACCAACTGAAATGATTACTTTATTGCAAATAAAGAACTAAAGAAATTTAAACCACTTGTAAGAAATGTACATGTTATCTAATTACTAAACTATGAATCTCTTTTTCAAATACCACCTACACGGGTAAGTCTTTTTAGTAGTACCATACTTTGGGAGAGCATAATGGGTTCTATTATCACACAACTTGTAGTTGCCCCACAAAGATATCCTATTCAGGATGGTAGAGGAGACAAGCAGCTAAAGAGGTGAACCTAGAGGATCCTGACCCTCAGATATGGATCGATTGTCATGCTAGTTAGGATTCTCTTCACTTCATGCCACTGAAGAGCCGAGTGACAAAGGGGAGGCCCTGCTCTAACCTGGATGGAAACACCTAAAGTTAAGACACTTGATCAAACTATGGCAATAGAGTACGTAAGGTGTATAGATGATGAAACCCTAGATCTGAATCAAGTAGCCACTGAGTGAAGGATGTCTTGAGTTATGAGGCTTTATGAGATAGAAATATAACCCAAGATGTTTATTTTCAGAGACTAGAGATTATAGTTTGGATCTAGGATGTAAGTGTTAGTTTCAGTAATCAATATCACTACCTTGGGGGGATTTAAGGGGGAAATGAATAGGATACCTAGAATGATGAATTGAGAGAATATTAGGGCTTGCTAACACTTGTTTAGGGTTGCTTGATGATAGATATGACAATGTCCAAAAGCAAAAGAAAAACCAGGACACAACACTTAGAAAAATAACCAACCAATGTGGGAGGGTGAATTGCCTAAAGACTAGTGCCTTGAGTATTGGAAAATGGATTCCCCAATGATGACGCCTCGATAGGGCTTTTGTAGACTAGGGGGAAAGGAAAATAACCCAGAAAAGTTTCGCTAAAAATCCAAGTAATATAATCTGAGGAAATTTTTAAAGTTTCTATAACTAGGGTTTTAATGTTTATTTTAGAAAGCGACGATTAGATAGAAAATAAAACAAATAAAACAAATGGAAACACTTACTTGATGATTATAGAAGATTGATGAGACGATGAAGATTACCTTGCATAGATCAAGTGAAAGATTTGTTGAAGATCCCGTCCAAGTGAGATGTCCAGAGACCCCAATGCAACCCTCCTTCCTATGAAGCAAAAGAAAACTCAATTAGATCGAAAGAAAAGATGAGCAACTACAAACAAAAGATAAGTAATGAAAAGTAAATGATACCAAGATAGATATACTCCCTGTCGAGCCCAAAATTTGAGAGAGAGAAGCATGGCGAGTCTCCTCCACAAGTGCACCCCTCTCCAAATCGATTTCCCTGTTTGCAAAATATGCGAGAAACATTCACCATGATCTCTTAATGCAAGCAAAAGGTAGTTTCAATCAACACCATAAGCAATATCCACATTCAGACAGGTATTCGAGTCACAAACTATTTTTCTCTATTCCAAAATTCCAATTCCAAAAGTCCCCTTTACAATGGTGGAGGCATCTTTCTTAAATAGGAGGAGACTGATGTCCACATTCTAATTAACTCAATCCAATGGTTGAGATTATAACATCAACGATGGAGATATTTTATTTTTATAATACATGGATCACTCACAATGGAGGGGGCGCACTTTTACCTCTAGCGCCTTAGTTGGGAAAGGTACAACATAATGAAGTAAGATAACATGTAATACAATGATGAGGGGGTCGCCTTAGGGGCTTAAATCACCCTAGGTACTGTTGCAGCCTAATTTGCACCTCGGGTCACGTGGCAGAAATCTTCAAGCCACTGGGTGCGACCTTGGGGGTAAGCTCGAGCCAAGTGCTGTCACCTGATACTCGGCTCTTCCGTCTAGGCTAAATCCTAGCGAAGCCAAGGGCGGTGGTCCTTAGTAAAAGAAAATCTATAGTTTTTTAATTTAGGAAAGAAAGATTAATTCTAGGAGTTAAACATGAAATGGATTAAAACCTTAACAACGAGCTACTGCAAATGAATTATAATAACAACGACATTGATAATTCAAACACCATTCATGACAATATGTGGAAATTGATTTAACCATAAAAATGCGGAAGACCAGTGCTAGTGAATATGGAGTACTTGTGTATAAGGGTTGCTGGTGTAGTCTTAGTGAAAGTATTGCAGTGTCTCGTTGGTAATTTTTAAGTTTTATTAGACGAGTTGATTAAGGAGTGGGTTGATTAGGGCTTGGCCCACTAAGGAAAGCTCTCTTGAAATGAGCGCTAAAGTAGCTTTACCAAGTGTCTAACGGGGAGGGGCATAACCTGCTTGGAGTAGTCCCTTGACTCTATGGTAATCACTCTTTGCGACCTTGCGATTTCTCAAGAACAAGCTTATATGGATTTTCCTATTATTCTAGTCACTCGTATCCCTTTCTAGTACAACCAGCTGATCAGACAAGCTGCAGCAGTGTAGAGAATACGAGGAAGGAGCCTCTGTCAATTTTATTAAAGCTAATGTGATGTTTATTAACTAACTACTCACGACTGAGAGTCTCTTTCCCCCTTTCAGGATACTCGGGAGAGCACAACTGGGTCAATTTTAAAAGCCTAAAGAAATAACTAAAAGTAAACGACGAAAAGAAACATTGTTTTGTAATTAATCCTACCACGAATCTCTTTCCCCCTTGCGGGATACTCAAGAAAGCGTGGGGTAAGTATTTCTTTTCTTCCAACATGAAAAGCAACTAAACTATCAAAGAGGAATTAAACTGAGCTAACTAAGAACACCACACTGATCCCTGAAAGGGGATTGTAGAAGGCTTAACACAACCCTCCCGATCTCTTTTATTACAGTTGTTACAATCTTAAAATAACTCTTTTTGGGACACCTGTGATCTTTGTAATTTAGATCAACGGATTTACAAGTTTTCTTCAAAAAAAGTAAGTGGAGAGAAGGGGGATGAAAGGAAGGGGTATGTGAAGAGTCTTTGGTTCGCTTGAAACTTCAAAATTTGAGCAAAGTGCCTCTCTACCTGTTCGACAAAAGACAAAAAACAACCAACGAATTTACTAGAAAATGTTCCCAAACACTTCTTAAAGTGTTTGGGAAAGTACTAAAAAAACTTTGGAAAAAATTCTAAGTTAAATTACTTTAAAGAAATGACAAAATAACTCAAAAGGACAAGTCCTTTGAGGTTCTTGGCTCAGTTTTAGGGCAGCCAATAGAAAGCACTTTTATCTTGCAAAATTTAACTTTTTAAATACCAAAAGACGAAACTTTCATCCTAGCTTTTTTAGATCTTAACAAGAAGGCAACTAAGAAACAAAGAATCTCTGTATTTAGATCTAGCTTGCAAATGATACTTCTTTATAAAAGAACTAGTATCTATTTACGTTGCAAAAGAAACTAGATCTAATCATCATTTTAACTTTGAAATGATAGATCTAATTCGATTTGTAGGTTAAAATAGTAACCAAAGAAAAGGAGGTATGAAGAGAAAGAGAAGAGAAACGTAGATCCTTGAGCAAAGAAAACTTAGAAGGTTTTGACGTGTGGGACACCAAGGGTTTGATCTTCCGAAAGAAATCTGAAAGAACAAGAGAAAGTAAGCTCTTTGCTTCTCCAAATCAAGTGACTTGCAACTAGCAACATACTTGCACACAACCCATTAAATCTAGAAATGACACTTTATCCCGGTTTGACGCAATTCCAAGCAAATTTGATGAAGTTCCAAGCTAGACCAATTTTTCCCAAGTTGAGCCAATACACCCCTATTCCTGCAAGAGAAACCTACAAAATATTAGAAAGAAAAACTATGAATGCAAGATAAATCAAGAAGCATAACCAATGATCAAAGACACATTAGAAAAAACCCCTTGATTGCCAACGTCTTCAAATGGAGAGAGATGGATCTCTCACAAAAATGGTCGAAGAGAGGACGCCTTTTTGCAAACAAACATGGCCTTCACAAAAATGTTAAAGTTAGGGATTTTTAATAAAAATGAGAAAAAATCTACTTTAAGATATAATTTTCATCTCCTTCAACTTTAACAATCACTAAGGATCATTGTGTTAAAGCCAGGGTTTGAAACAAAATTTAACTTTAGTATTGCACAATAAAATCATAAACAATACTTTAATGCAAATTACAAACTAATACTTAAATAAAATTACAATTTCATAGTACAATAGTAGTGAAAAGTCTAAACAAGATCTGATAACCTACTTGAGTGTGAGAACCTTCCTTATACTCAGAGTTAACTTTCAGATCAGATCTTTCCTTTCAGAGGCAAGTCACTAACAAGAACAAAACTAACCCTTACCTGAGGGTTTTGAACATACCTGAGAGAGAGAGATAAAGTGATGTAGGATAGGGTTAGACAAGTACAGTAGAAGGTACAACAACCAAGATCAGTCCCAAAACATTAATTAGGATAGTCAACAAATGCCCAACAGAGAACGATGCTCTCAAGCAACCCTCATAGTGAACATCAGCCTTCATATAAGTCTTAGCAATGGATTGTAACCCCAAAACACATGACAACAAACCCAAACACTCTTCAATAGGAAGCAACACCTTCACAACAAGCAACGACAACCCTAAAACCCTAAAAAAGGCCTCAATCAAGCAGCGTTAGCCACACAAGATGCCTTAGGAGCAAGAGGCATCCCTCAAACAGGCAACGATACCCACATATAAGCAACAACAACCTCAACATGGAAACGACAGTCACACATAGGCAGCGACACCCTTAGACAACCCTAAGTAGACCTCAACCAAGTGGACGACAACCTTAATAGGCAACGATAGCCTCAGACAACCCTAAGCAGATCTCAACCAATTGGATGACAACCTTAACAAGAAGCGACAACCTTCAAAGAATCGATGCTGAGCAAGGAGAGAAGCTGTTGTGCTAAACAAACCTCGGAATACCATACCGCAACCACACAGGTTCATACAAGTGACAGTAAGGAGTGACTTGATGCAAGAACCCTAAAAATAGACCTCAAACATCAAATGGCATCCACAACAAAGATCAAGAGCACCGCTGAGTAAGGAAGCCTCAAAACAAGTAGACGCCCAAGCAAATACAACCTACAAACCCTAGATGTCATCCAAGCAAATGTACCTATTGTCACATAGATAGTTGTTGGGATACCATTGTTCTTGAGTAGTCCTAAGCATTTTTTTGGGTCAGTCCTTTACTTTGAGATCAGTAGATGATGAGCTTATAGTTGATGTTCACTCTTATTTAGTGGATCTAGAGCATCCAAATGATTAGTTTCATGCCATGATTGAGCCCCATGACCCCCGATTTGATGATTGAGTTAGCCATTTTCATATCCCAGAGCAGAGATTGTGATAGTGCCCATGATATATAGCAACACTATCCAGTGCCTTTAGGTTGTTTAGATCAGATTTTGCAGGTATATGACCCAGGTGATATATGGATATGTTCATGTGGATTTTGGTTTTGCTTTGTTTCCTATTTTAGTAGCAAGACTTGGTTGATAGTGGTTGTATGTTGGCGATATTTATTGGTTCTCACTGAAATCTAAAAGATAAGTGATCTAGTTGCTATGGTCAAGAGATTCTTTTGTATACTCATTGGTCATGCCTTCCTCTTAGTATGGATTTGGTCATTTCCCTTTAGGGACACAACTTGCTAGCCTTGGCATCATCTTCATTGTCTCCATCCATCCGTTGCTTTCCATTCTTTTAGTTTAACCTTGACTTGTAACTTGACTAGTAACATCTAGGATTTCCCCCACCTTCACCTCTATGTTGGAATAGGTCTCCTTGTTGGTTTGTGTGATTCTTATCATAGGGATTGTCTTCCTCTAGGGCTTGAATGCAAGTAGTCTTTACCAAAAGTGTCTTTGGAAACTGAGGCATTGAAACTTAAATGTTTTATCTAAATAGACGCTTAGCCAACAAAATAAAAGTGTTTTTAAACACCATTGCAAATAAAATGTAAAAGTCAGTTAGTTTCCAAGAGACGAGCACTCATCCTTTGTATGATGTGAGGCCATTTGCCCCCAAAGGGAAACAGGGTTGTCGCTCCATCGCACCTATGGACGGTGGCGAGCAATGGAGGTCATATCGAGTCATGATCTGAGGCTCGCCAGGCTATTCAAGGCACCTCCTCTTGGAGGATGGATAGTTAATTAAATGGTTAATAAAGTAAATGTTTAAAAAGAGTTAATGGCCAAAGGATGAACACTCATTCATTGTATAATGTACGACTCATTTTCTCCTACAGGGCAACAGGGTGAGGCTGACCTGTCAGGGTTATGCCTTTGTCATTTTCTGGAAGCCCAGAAGGCTTTCCAGGCACTTGCTTTTGGAGGTTGACTAGTCTCTTTTGTTGTGCAAATAAATTGTTTTAAAAGGTTGCTTGTCTAGAGTCTATTGGAACATTCTCACTATTCCAACCTGTTATTGTTGAGTTATGGTATAACCATAGTTTTAAAAATCGGAATCGGTCGAGGGTCAACTTGGAATTAGAATCGGAATCGGCAATGAATCGGTCATAAGTCGACCAGTTTGAATTTAATGAATCGCTTTGCTAAAAAATACATAAAATATTTAAATTTTAAAGAAAAACAACATTTTCAAGATTATAATCCATGATTTCAAGGAATTGAAGACAAAATAACCTAAATCTGCTCATGTATATACCATATAAGAGTCAATGTATCAAAATGGCACAAAGTGTACTGTAGTCTAGAATATGGACTCTGTGCAATACATAAATGCTAATACATGTAACATATCTAGGATACTAGAACAAAATACGCAATCCATGAGGCCTAGGCGGCTAGGCCCTATATAGTAAAGGCAATATGGCATGGAGAGTCTAAAAAACATGCTACATAACAACTACATAATACATCATCAATGATCATCATCAAACTCAGCACCACTGCTAGAACTAGAAGAAGAACCAGAAGGACTAGCAAAGGCATCATGATTTGGCTCAGTCTCAGGCTCCTCAGGATCAAAGTCATCTGCTAATGAAGTAGTCGTACTGGCTGAATGTCGACGTCGTCGACGACTATAAGTATGAGGTCCTGTTCGACTAGTGCCTGCCATGCTTGGCACTTCTCTCTCAGCATCTACACATGTATGAACTGATGGTATCGGCAATAAAGGATTTGCATCCAACAAAACATCCAGCAAGTCCTCCAGCTCAACATCTATGTCATCACCAAACTCTGGCGGTTGGGTCTCAACTACCCAATCTGAGGTTGAATCTTTATCATCCAACACAATGGGATCCGTATCAGGTCTTTTGCTCATCAATTTGTTGCGCCTGAGTCGAAGGTTGTACTGCATGAAGACTAGATCGTTTAACCGTTTCTGCTCTAAACGGTTTCTCTTCTTTGTGTGAATCCACTCAAACAAAGATCAATTGCGCTCACACCCAAAAGAGCTACAAGTTTGACTTAGGACCCGAATTGCAAACCTTTGCAATAGTTTAGTATGGTTACCAAATGCCTTCCACCATTGTGCTGCAAATGTGAAGAGTCAAGGTAGTTAATGCAACAAATTCGATTGTAAATTTAGCTAAGAATTGCAGTTTAAACTTTAAACTTTTAAAACAAAAGTTAATCAAACAATGGAAATGTTTACCTGGTTGGTCCTCCTCTCTTGAAATCTTAGCCACATTATTGCCAAAGGTACCTATGGCGACGGTGAAAGAGTTGATTTGTCGATGTATCTCTAATTGGTCCGCCTCATTTGGGACCATGCACTCAAGGCAAGAATACAATCCATTTGCTACCTCCCCAGTCGGATCTGGATCAATATGCTCTCTATACTGATACCTTGGGTTAAAAAAATACCCAGTTGCATGTATAGGGCGATGGAGTTGATTGTTCCATCTCCTATCAATGATCTCCCAAATAGGCCCATACTTGGCCACTCTATCTTTGTATGTTGCCTTTATCTGCTCCTTTGCTTGATCCATAGCTTCATAAATGTAGCCCATGGCCAATTTTTCCCCATCAACCAACTGCAACACCTTAACAAGTGGCTCAGTGATTGCCACAACCTCTGCTTCTCTTTTCCAAAATGAAGAGCTTTTAATTCTTTTCTTGGTGTCTTTTCCATCTTGCTTGTGGGCCCATTGGGATGAATTCCATTCATCACTTGCAAAACATTTTCTCCAAGTTATGTGCTTGGATAAGGAGAGATTGCGACGTGAGGAAGTGAGTTGCAAATCTAGTAACTGCAGGCCTAACAAGCTCCCTACCCTGTGTGTGTCTCCTCATCAAGCTCAATACCCAACTGTGGCTATAGATGTATTTGGTGATGCTTTTGGCATGCTCTATAGTGTCCTTGATCCAATCCTGTTTGCATATGGCCTTAAGCATGAGGTCTATGCAATGTGCCGCACATGGAGTCCAGAATATGGTTATATGTTTTTCCTCTAACATCTTACCAGCAAGAACATAGTTAGAGGCATTATCTGTGATGATTTGTACAACATTACCCGCCCCCACCTCCTCAACAACCTCATCCAAAAGACGAAATAATAGATTTGCATCCTTCACCTGATCAGATGCATCACGTGATCTAAAAAACATGGTTCCTCGTGGGCAAGAGATAAGAAAGTTTATGAGAGTATGACCCTTCTGATCGGTCCATCCATCTGACATGATAGTGCATCCTGTTCTGACCCATGATTGTTTGAAATCCTTCAGGTATTCATTTATAGACACTATCTCTTTTTGCAAAAGAGATTCCCTCAAGTCATACATACTAGGGCCTTTGAAGCCCTTACTAGCAACTATAACAACATCCCACATAGGTTGGTAATAAGAAGAGCGGGCAACATTGAAGGGGAGATTAGCATCATACCACCATCTAGCTATGTATTCATAGGCAACTTCTTTGTATTTCTTCTTCCAATGGTCATCTAAGGTGGGATGAACTTGTGTTGGAGGCAACTGAGAAGCATTGGCACTAGCAGAGGATGTAAAATAGCTTTGAATGCCACCCTTCTTTTTTTATTTACCCTTCTCTTTTGTAGTCTCAGAGGGTGCAACATACTGAAAAGGATCCCTAAGATCAGTAGAAGGGATAGATGAAGAGCCTTCAATTGATCCAGGAGCACAGGTCCCACCCATCATTTCAACAAGCCTCCTCTTTTTTCTTACTTCTTCCTCTATCTCTATTTGCCTAGCCTTACTCTCTTCAAACTTCTTAAAATGTTCTTGCATATCAGCTCTAATTTGTCCAATAACATCTAGTGCAGCTTCACATGCCTTCACTTGGCCTTTGATGGCAACCAAGTGTTGTTTAAGCCTGTAAATTCCCCCACCCTTAATCAACTTCTTGCAATACTTGCAATACATTACCCCGTCAGCAACATTTGCATGGACCTTGTTATCACTCTAGGAAACTCCTCTAGGTTGTAGCTCGAGGATGCCTGGTAACTTAAAATGTTTTTAGGGTTTTCTGATATGGATCAAGTCAGGTGACCTATATAACCTCCCACTCTCAAGACATGCATGAAGCTCACTCAATTACAAGGCTTTTAGTTACAACTTGTTTAGTAGTTTGACAATAAGGTGTAGGGATGGAGAACTCATTAAGCTGGCAGACTTACATACAAAACAGATGCATATAAATGGCTAAATCCTGACAAGGATGGTACTTATAAATCAAATCACATTAACTCACCAATAGGATGACAACTATTAGCTATTAATCAACTTGAAAATCACCTAAATGCACATTCAGACATAAGTACAGTAAAGATAAAGATGATGGTTGAACAACTCATAACAAAAGAGCTTATAATTAGAATAAACAAGATGAGACACTTGACAATAGAATAGGCTTACAAATCTCCGAAGTCGAACCTTTATTATAAAATCAATCATGGGCTTTATAGCCTTCTACAAAAATGATAGATCTTGAAACTTCGATCTGTTTTCACAAAAAATACTCGGAAGTGATAGTTTTTTTAGATTAGGGTTTCAAACCCTTGCTAACTATTTGTCTATCTATTGTGAAGATCTAGTTCACTGAGCGAACTTTTAATAATTGAAGTGGTCGTTGATAATCACCATTGCTGGTTCAGTGTGAAATTGCCGCCAACAGCCAGTGTCTCGATGTTTAACTGAAGTGACCTTTCTTGTTTAATCTGCCAGAATTTTCTACCTTATCGCCGCGATCGTCGATCGGAAGCTCTGACCCCTAACCGTCAGCACCCCAAGCCTTAATGCTGCCGCAGTGTCGACGCCTCAAATGACTAATCTTCTCAGCATCGGCGATCGGAACCCCAAGACTGAACGTATCGGAGCTTTCAACCACTAGCTTGTCGGTGATCGGAAGCTGTACTCACTAATGCATCGGAACCTCAAAGATGAATGCTGCCGCAGTGTCGGAGGTTCCAACGACTAATCTTCTCAGCATCGGCGATCGAAAGCTCTGTCTTCTAGCCCGTTAGCACCTTAGACCAGAATGCTACCGCTGTTTTGGACGTGAAATGAACTAATTTTATTGCTATCGAAATGATTTTTGTCATTGATCGAAGGCCTTGTCCGTTTCCTTACTGCCACTACGGAGATGCTTAGCTTTAAACTTGCTGATCCGTAGTCCTTAGATCTTCCAAGCACCGATGATTTTCTATTGTCGTGGAACCCGTAGTTAGTTTGTCTTCCGTCGTTGCAGCTCCTTAGTGAATTATTGTGCCGATGGTTAGTGTTTTCAAACTCGCCGATCCACAGTCCTTAGTTCTTCCGATCGTCGATGATTTTCTATTGTGGCGGAACCCGTAGTCAGTCTGTCTTTTGCCGTTGCGGCTCCTTAGTGAACTATTGTGCCGACGGTTAGTGTTTTCAAGTTCCGACGCGTAGTCCTTAGTTCTTCCAATCGCCGATGATTTTCTATTGTGGCGGAATCCGTAGTCAGTTTGTTTCCCGCCATTGCGGCTCCTTAGTGAACTATCTTGTCAACGGTTAGTGTTTTCAAGTTTCGATGCGTAGTCCTTAGTTCTTCCGATCGTCGATGATTTTCTATTGTGGCGGAACCCGTAGTCAGTTTGTTTCCCGCCGTTGCGGCTCCTTAGTGAACTATCTTGTCGACGGTTTATTAAGCAGTGGTTCCAATTTTTGATACGTGACTTCGGCAGCATTTAGTGCTTTATATCACCGACATTGCGTAACCTTTCAGCTTTGCCTCGCTGATACGTAGTCCTTAGAACCTCCAATCGCCGAAGTTTTCATCTGATCGCAGAAGCCGTAGTCTGTATGTCTGTTAGTGGCTAATGAGATGTTTTGGTCCTCGCCCAAGCCATTGAAAACTACAACTTGTGAAAATTTCATCAAAAACAGAGGCTTTCAAACTGTCAGTGATATTCATATCCCTCATTGCGTGAATTAGATTCTTCATACTATCGAAATAAATTATTTTGGGAGATAAGATCTGGCTCCTACTTGGGGATGGGAACCTCCCAGTGAGGTCCCAAGAACCCTAGACCAAAATGCCTTTCCCTAAAAGCAACTAAGTAACTTAACACTATCCTTTATTGTTCCATTGGGCATGGAGTTTATTCTGAAAGCAAAACAACCTACTATCTACTAATTTACAATCATAAGGCCTCAGAGCCTCAAATAAAATAGAGCTTCAAGAACCGCCCATTTATTGGGCCATCAAGTACCTCTTCACTCTCCAAACTCTGCAATTTGAAGGTGTTATTCTTATGTACCTGGGCTATCACAAAAGGGCCAATCAACAAAGAGTCGAATTTTCCATGTTTCCCCTTGTCCTGTCTGACAGCATCCCACTTGAGGACCCAATCTCCGACCTGGAAGTTGTTTGCCTTTGCAATTGGATGATCAAGACCTTCATCATTCTTTTGTAATAGTACAGTTGCCACTGTGTCATAAGATGCAAAAGAGAAAATGAAAAAAACCCTTGGTGTAGTCGGGACTAATCAGGGTTGGGGCCCCCATGATGGCTTTCTTAATGTCTTCAAAAGAGTTTCTTGCCTGGTCAGTCCATTTTATTTTTGCATCCCTTTTTAGCATGACTGTTATGTGCTTTACCAGCTCGGAGAAATTAGGAATGAATCTCCTGACAAAGTTTATCTTGCCTAAAAAGGACTGAATGTCTCTTTTTGACCTTGGTATTGACAGCTGCTCAATTGCTTCCACCCTTACCGAATAGATCTTTACACCTTCAGCTGAGACTATGTGGCCTAGGAGCTTTCCTTCCTTGAGTGCAAACTGGGACTTCTTGGGGTTCAGTGATATTCCATACCTTCTGCACTTCAGAAATACCTTCCTTAAATGCTGCAAGTGGTCATGATGGCTGTGAGAGTAAACTGTTAAGTCATCCAAATATATCAACACAAATTTATCTTTTAGCCCTACAAAAGCTAGGCCCATGGCTCTTTGAAAAGTAGCCCCAGCATTCATTAGCCCAAATGGCATTTTAGCATACATGAAGGTGCCCCAGGGGGTGGTAAAGGCAGTCTTCTCTTGGTCATTAGGGTGCACAGCAACTTGGTTGTATCCAGAGAAGCCATCAAGGAAGGACATAACTTTAGCCCTCGAGACCTTATGCAATAGGTGTTCTATCTTGGGCAGTGGATAGTTGTCCTTCTTGGAACACTTGTCCAGGTTTCTAAAATCCACACACAACCTGATTTCTCCATTTTTCTTTCTTACCACTACCAGATTTGCAATCCACTTGGAATATCTGAGGGGAACTATGACCTTGGCTTTAAGGAGCTTGTGGATCTCTTTTTCAATCACTGGTAATAGGAGAGGGCTGATGGGTTTTAGCTTTTGTTTGAAAGGAATGGTGTCTTTCTCCAAAGGAATTCTGTGTTGGATGATATTGGTGTCATAAGTTTTTAGGTCACTATACTCCCAGGCAAAAACATCAGCAAACTCTTTTATGAAGCTGCAAAACTCAGACTTTTGAGCAGCATTCAACCCCGTGGAAAGATTTATTAGTTTAGGACGGTTTTGGCTGCCTATGTTTTGCTCTTGGACAGCAAGGTCTAGCTCCTTTTTGGCAGGCTTGAGAGGGAAGTCATTATGATCAAACAGTTCTTCCAGTGGTACTAGACCTCGGGGTATGTAGTTGCTGGGCAATTGGACAATATTCTGCTCAGTCACTTTATCTTTTAACTTGAGCTTTTGGATTCCTCCATGTTAAGGTTTTCTTGGTCTATGTGTATGTCAGAGAATTCATCTACTAACTGAAGGAATTTATTAAGCTCCTCATCATTCTCAAACACCCTCCAAAATTTTACATTGTCTGGCAGAGAGGGTCTGTACTTGACCTGGGTCCTGAACATCATAGCTGAGCTTAGGGGGTAAAGGAGGAACAAACAGACTTGCAAAGACGGCCAGGGAATCAGCCAAGTGATTCAAAGCCCTAGGAATATATGATAGTTCAAAAAACATAAAGGAGTCTCTGAGTTTCCATACCTCATCCCTATAAGCCTTCAATCTGATATTTTTTGTTTGAAAAGCGTTGTTGACCTGCTGTATGATGAGGTCCGTGTCTCCAAAAATCTTCACGCACATGATCCCCATCTCCTTGGCAGATTTAACTCCTAGCAGCAAGACTTCATTTTCTACTACGTTGTTAGTGGTTTTGAAATCAAGCTTATAAGATAAGTGAATGTTTTCCTTAGATGGGGAGATCAATACTACACTCGCGCCTGCTGAGCTTTGAGCGCTAGCCCCATCGAAATACGTGGTCCAGCTCGCTGTTGTTACTTCTTCGAGCTGCTGACAGGTGGGCTTAGTGAGCTGAACTGATGTCTGCTGATTATCATCTATTTGCAAAATGCAAGACCCAAAATCAGTTTCCACTGCGTAGATGGGGTGATTCACTAAGTGGCTCTCCTTGCTTATAATGTATGCTAGCTGATTTTTCCTGTACAGCCTCTTCGTCTCCCCTCCAAAATGGGAATGGTGGCATATGTGAGATCCATCTGAAGGGTGCCGCCTAGTCTTTTGCTCCATGACCGATACAGCAAGAGGCCGAATTTTGGAGGAATATTGGCCACTACAATGTCCATCATTACGCTTTTCGAAGGTAGTTGCGTTAAGTTTATGGCAAGGTCTTTGATGAGGCCCAAGCACTTGACCTTCCTGGAGTTAAAGGAGAATAAATCATGGTAGGGCTTGGTGATGCTGAGGCCAATCTCATCCATCACATCCTTTGGCACTAGGTTATGAGAGGCTCCTGAATCCAGCAGACAGTTATGGATGATTTTATCATGGATGTTCAAGGATATATAGAATGGTGGGAAGGAGTCCTTTAGGTCTTCGGTCATGGGGCCCAGGGTTACAATAGGCTTGTTATTTTGCAGGTTCACAAAGTCAGTGTCAATGTGCACCTTGGGCTAAAGGGAATTCAGAATGGAGGTTTTGAATGCATCATTCTTCATTAGCTCAATTAAAGGGAAAGGGATTTTCAATTTTTGAATTTCAGACTCGAGGTTGAAGGAATAATGCAGCCTATCTGGAAACCTTACCTCAGGAGCTGTAGGTTTGAGTTGGACTTGATCAGGTGTGGCTGAAGGTGCTGGTTTATGCAATGCTTTGGATGGGAAAACCACTTTCTTTGGTAAAACAACAACCTTTCTAGCTGGTGCAGCAGGCTGCTTAACAGGTACAACATTCTTCTTGAGGGGAGCAACCAGCCTAGACCTCAGTTTGTAACCTCCCTGACCATCATCCTGATAGACAACCTCTTCAGTGATCTGCTCATCAATCAGGGCTTCCTCATATTCTGCCTGTGTCAGAAAAGAATAGTCCACCTCATCCTCCGTGCAGTGGATATTGTCTTCAGCTTCTCCTTCTTCTTCAATGAATTTTGGCTCTTCTTCCAATATAGCATTTTGAAATGGATCTCTTATCCTCTAATCTTCCCCTTGATTTCTCTCCCTTCTGAGAATCTGAACTAGGGGTTTCCTCTTCTATAAGGAACAAAATTTGGGTTTCGAGGAGCAAAGTCACTTGGCCCTTTACCCCTCGTAGGTAGATGTCCTTGGTCCTTCAATTTAGACATTTCAGCAGTCAGGTTATCTAACAGTTTGGTCATTTTGTCAATCTTGTTCTCTGATGCCGAAGCCCCACTATAGTCTGTTGGCTGCTTTTTCCTGTCTATCTTCCCTTTTACCTTCTGAGATGCCAGAATGTTTGACTCTACTTCTAGGGCAACATCCTACATGAGTGATAAGGAAGCAGACCTCCTTTCTCTGAGAAGTAAGTAGAAGTCAGAGTCAAAGGCATTTGCATAAGTTATCCTAGCTGAGGTTTCAATGGACTTAATTTCGGTAGGGATCTTGCTGTACATATTGTTGAATCTCTTGGTAAAGTTGGAGACAGACTCCCCATTTTCTCTTTTCAGGTTGCTGAATTCTGTGATATAGTAGAGGTGGTCCCTCCTTTCTCCCCAATGCTTTAGGAAAATGTCATCTAGGTCCTCTATGCCTGCCACTGATCCGACAGGCAGTTCCTTAAACCACTTCCTAGCTTGGCCATCTAGGCTTTGCACAAAACCCTAGTCCATACATCTTGTTCTATGTTAATATTTTCAGCATAGCTGTAAAAAGCCTCTAGATGTTCTTCAGTAGTGAAATCCCCTTCCCTTGTAAACTTAGGCATATACTTGAGATAATCCCCAGTAGGCATGGCTGCGAGAGGATTTGACAGAATTAAGGGGACATACCTAGCTACTAGTATCCTTTCCATCTTGGTCAATTGAGGGGCAACCATATTGGAAATGGGTATGGACAGGGTTGTGGAAGGCAGCACTGATGAAGATACTTGTTGAGAAGGCGGTGGTATACTTATCCCAATGGAGTCACCAGGGATCGGATCTTCATAAGCAGCAGTGCTTGAAGATGCCCAACCCCTAGATTTTTCTGATGTATCTAAAAATTCCTGGGAATTAAGAGTTTCAGCAGAAGAAATAATAGCAGAAAGATTTCTTGAAATACCTGATGTAGCTTTTTGTGCAGTACTGCTGGTCTGTCTTAGTAAAGCCCTAGCTTTCCTCAAAATTTCTTCTGGATCTGAAACAGGGGTTGCTGGTGGCCCCTTTGGGTTTTCTCTGGTACTTGGTCTTCTTGAAGCCCCCTTATATCAATGGAGTCGCCAGATAGATGATTACAACCATAATAATGTCCAAGCTTTGTCTATCATCAAAGCATGGATCTATGTCGTCTCCCAGGGAAGCTGAGCTTCAATCTCCTCTCCCCGACAACGGCGCCAGTTTGTTATCACTCCAGGAAACTCCTCTAGGTTGTAGCTCGAGGATGCCTGGTAACTTAAAATGTTTTTAGGGTTTTCTGATATGGATGAAGTCAGGTGACCTATATAACCTCCCACTCTCAAGACATGCATGAAGCTCACTCAATTACAAGGCTTTTAGTTACAACTTGTTCAATAGTTTGACAATAAGGTGCAGGGATAGAGAACTCATCAAGCTGGCAGACTTACATACAAAACAGATGCATATAAATGGATAAATCCTGACAAGGATGGTACTTATAAATCAAATCACATTAACTCACGAATAAGATGACAGCTATTAGCTATTAATCAACTTGAAAATCACCTAAATGCACATTCAGGCATAAGTACAGTAAAGGTAAAGATGATGGTTGAACAACTCATAACAAAAGAGCTTATAATTAGAATAAACAAGATGAGACGCTTGACAATAGAATAGGCTTACAAATCCCCGAAGTCGAACCTTTATTATAAAATCAATCATGGGTTTTATAGCCTTATACAAAAATGACAGATCTTGAAACTTCAATCTGTTTTCACAAAAAAATACTTGGAAGTGAGTTTTTTCAGATTAGGGTTTCAAACCCTTGCTAACTATTTGTCTATCTATTGTGAAGATCTGGTTCACTGAGCGAACTTTTAATAACTGAAGTGGTCACTGATAATCACCACTGCTGGTTCAGTGTGAAATTGCTGCCAATAGCTAGTGTCTCGGTGTTTAACCGAAGTGACCTTTCTTGTTTAATCCGCCATAATTTTCTACCTTGTTGCCGCGGTCGTTGATCAGAAGCTCTTACCTCTAACTGTCGGCATCCCAAGCCTTAATGCTGCCGCAGTGTCGGCGCCTCAAATGACTAATCTTCTCAGCATCGGGGATCGGAACCCCAAGACTGAATGTATCAGAGCTTTCAACCGCTAGCTTGTCGGTGATCGGAAGCTGTACTCACTAATGCATCGGAACCTCAAAGATGAATGCTGCCACAGTGTTGGAGGTTCCAACGACTAATCTTCTCAGCATCGGTGATTGGAAGCTCTGTCTTCTAGCCCGTCGGCACCTTAGACCGGAACGCTGTTGCTGTTTCGGAGGTGAAATGAACTAATTTTATTGCTATCAGAATGATTTTTGTCATTGATCGGAGGCCTTGTCCGTTGCCTTACCGCCACTGCGGAGATGCTTAGCTTTAAACTCGCCGATCCGTAGTCCTTGGATCTTTCGATCGTCGATGATTTTCTATTGTCTCGGAACCCGTAGTCAGTCTGTTTTTCGCCGTTGCGGCTCCTTAGTGAATTATTGTGCCGATGGTTAGTGTTTTCAAACTCGCCGATCCGCAGTCCTTAGTTCTTCCTATCGTCGATGATTTTCTATTGTGGCGGAACCCGTAGTCAGTCTGTCTTCCGCCGTTGCGGCTCCTTAGTGAACTATTGTGCCGACGGTTAGTGTTTTCAAGTTCCGACGCGTAGTCCTTCGTTCTTCCAATCGTCGATGATTTTCTATTGTGGCGGAACCCGTAGTCAGTTTGTTTCCCGCCGTTGCTGCTCCTTAGTGAACTATCTTGCCGACGGTTAGTGTTTTCAAGTTTCGACGCGTAGTCCTTAGTTCTTCCGATCGCCGATGATTTTCTATTGTGGCGGAACTCGTAGTCAGTTTGTTTCCCGCCGTTGCGGCTCCTTAGTGAACTATCTTGCCGATGGTTTATTAAGCAGTGGTTTCGATTTCCGATACGTGACTTAGGCGGCATTTAGTGCTTTATATCGTCGACATTGCGGAACCTTTCCGCTTTGCCTCGCCGATACGTAGTCCTTAGAACCTTCGATCGCCGAAGTTTTCATTTGATCGCGGAAGCTGTAGTTCATATGTCTGTCAGTGGCTAATGAGATGTTCTGATCCTCGCCCAAGCCACTGAAAACTATGACTTGTGAAATTTTCATAAAAAACAGAGGCTTTCAAACTGTCAGTGACATTCAGATCCCTCATTGCGTGAATTAGATTCTTCATACTATCAAAATAAATTATTTTGGGAGATAACAGGCCCATGCAAAATCTTTTGCTTTTGGGGCCATTTTTGATAGGTTGAATTATGAAAGTTGAAACAACAACGAGCAAAATTATAAAATTATAAAAATACAGATGATCCCCTATAAGCATTAGCAAATTATAAAATTACCAAATTAACTTACTAGGGGAACTCTTTTACCAATTGGTAAAATTATAAAATTACTGTTTAAAATTATAAAAATTTTGCAAAAGAGATCTTTGTTTGATAATTAATTAGGAATTTAGGGCAAAGTTGCAAACTATAAGTTATTTTTTTTGCATTTGGTAAACTGTAAATACAATTTATTTTTTTTATAAAACTGAATAAGCTTGTTACTTACCTCTGATATTGAAGAGTAGCACTGTCCACTTCTTGACATGTGTACCTTTGACAAACTGTCCACCTAGCAGTGAGAATTGTCCACTCAACACTGTCCACTCAGCACTATCCACTGTCCACTCACCAGTGAGCACTGTCCACGTCTCCACTATCCACTTAGGCTGTAGGCTGGTTGCTGTAGCAACTCCACTCCAGACTTGTCACTCTCCTCCAAAGTCCAGACTCCAAACATCAAACAAAAATAACATTAGGTGGGTAGTGCGTGACTTGTGAGTGTCTTAAGCTGTAGTTGGTTTAGGTTAGGGATTAGACTTTAGGTTAGGTAATGTTAAAAATTAAAATAAAAAACAAAAGTTAAAACAATAAAAAAAATAAAAAATGCATCTGTTGGGTCGTAACCAGCCAGTCAGGATCGAAACTCGGTCGGTCAGATTGGTTCGGATCGAACCAGACCGGTTTGGTGACTAAACCGGCCGGTTCGGTAACGAACCGGTCATCGATCCGGTTTACCTGCCGGTTTGAACCGGTTTAGTACCGAATCGGTGAACCGGTCGGTTTCGAAACTGGTTAGACCGGTTTTTAAGACTATGGGTGTAACTCAGGATGTCCTCCATGCAGACTGCCTGGCATGGAGGCACTTATCAGCTCAGGCAGGAGGGTAGAGTGTGACTGCAAAAGTGCATGCATGTAACATCACTTTTTCCAGTTACATGCAAAAGTGCATGCATGCGCTTTTGCATGCAATTTGATTTTTGGCACCAAAGTGAAATTCGGGTTTGGTGACCTAATTTCAAGTTGACTTATAAAAAGGCATCGAGGATGCATAAGTCATTATCTTTTGTGTGCATCAGGAGATCAGAGCAGATGTGAGTAGCAGTTGACTAGAGGAGGACGTACCATCTGAGATAGCTGGGGACGTGTTCCAGAGGGCATTGGAGGATCAGATTCTCAGAGAGTGAGGAGATCCATCATCAGGGCCGTGAGAGAGAGAGTCTCCACTGAGCATCTTCAGAGACTGAAGAGTAGTAGCAACAGCAGTAGAGTGATCGGCTCGTGGAGGACGTGAGCAGCAACACGTCACACGTGTGGGACGTGAGGGAGTTGCTGCACATTTGCTAAGGGGGCAGAGAGGGCCCAGAGTCTTGTGGGTTTTCTTCACTGACTGAGGAAAGTATTTCTGTGATTAGTCAGAGTCAGACTGATAGCAAATCAATTTAGTTGTGCCTTTGAGGAGTGAGGACGCAGTTGTATAGCTGGGGCACGTTTTAAGTGCTGGAGGACATTTTCCTACTTCTAGATCCAGCAAAGCAGAGTAGATAGCTGAGATAGCATTCTTCACAGAGCTTGATAGAGAGTACAGTGTTCAGTGACGGATAGAGCTTGAGTTGAGAAAATCCAGCATGAGGGTGTGCTGCTAGGGGTGCATTTTCCAAGGGTAGCAGTTGCAGCTGCTATAGATCTAGGGCTTTGGCCCTTCAGGTTCATCCACTTGGATCTAAACTCATTCTGTACCTCTTCTATATTTATCTATTTGCTCTGGGCTCGAGAAAGTAGAAAGCCCCACAGTTTGCTGGTTTTCCCCATTGGGGTTTCCAGGGTAAAATTTTGTGTCTCATGTGATTGCCTGATTGAGTAAGGATTTTCTTGTGCTGCAAGTTCTAAATAGTTTGAAGTATTGTTCATATTGATTTAGTGAATATTGCTGCCAGTTTTGATTATCTTGGCTTCTCAAAGCGAGTGGAGACCTCTGAGAAAAATTTATAGTTATCGCATATACATTTGCAGCTGGGCTACCATGATGCAGCATACAAATCTATATCTTATTCTATTTCGACCTATTTTTCACATGGAGTTTTAGCATGGATCATTATAGCCTCATCCATTTCGGAGCCTTGTTTAGTAGAGTTTCATTGCCAAGGCTGAGGCTGAGATTCATTAGTCCATTGAGATGCTTTCAGTGATGACCTAGTTCATTTGAGCAGAGTAATAGATCAGATATGGTACACACAGTTACAGAGGAGCCCTATCAAATGGAGAGAAGTATATATGCCGAGATCAGGTATATGTTTCCCTGGTTTGATTTTTCTCTATGATGTATGTCAAACACCTAGGCTTGTCTTGTTAGGATCATCATGGTGACCTATGCGCATATATATATATATATATATATATATATGTTGATGCTTGAACTTGTGCTAAGACTACTCAAAGTGCTTGATGTTGAAGACTGTTGCTCATGCCATACTTTATGCAAATGTTAAACCTTAGTGCTATGTTGGTTCCATGTGTCATTTGTCCCCGTCCATCTAGTTCATCCACGATTGATTCTTAATCCATGACTATCGTTTGATCAAAGACTTATGAGATTGAAGATCACTTTCCCCACTTTGACCCCTATCCATGATGGATCCCATGTTTTCTGTGTCTCATCTTTGAGTTATCGCGAAGAGTGTCAGCTAAAACTTGAAGCAACGTGTCTACTATCATTACATGCATTATGTGCTAAAAATGCTATCTGTTGAAATGCAAAACCTTCAAACAAATGCAAAATGTGTCGTTAGACACAAAAAAAGGGCTGTAAAATCAAATTGTGAAAAGGCCTAAAGAAAAAGCAGTGGATAAACAAATGCTAAATCTAAAGACTATTGGCCGCTATTAAAATGTAATGATGAATTCCTCACGGAGCCTGCGGGTTTTGATGTGAGATGGGGCAAGGGACTGCTAATTCACAGTGTCCCCTAGGATCTTGTGTACTCAACACAAGGGTCCTAGTAAAGATCCTCACGAAGATTGTTCTTAGCTTGGATTTGAGTCGTATACATGGTTAGAGTTGAATGGGCTCATCAGACCCTCAAAAAGCACCTTGTACATAAGCACTATCACAAGGAATAATCCTACCAAGCTGACATTTTGCCCTTCTAATTTCAATTGGAATGCTCATATACTGTTGCCTAATTTCTTGATCTTGGCCAACTTGTAAAAACCATTCGCCATTATGCAAATGTGGACTCAAGCTACTGCAAGCCTTGTCTATGTACTCTTGAAGAGGTCTGCTTTGAAATGCAATAGTATGTTTCTTCTGCTGCCCCATCAAGTAATCCAACTACTCTTCAATATTAGAAAGCTTGACCGCTGACTCGGTACATACAGCTCGAAGAACTGTAAGCTCAACATCTCGCTGTACTATGCTGTCTCAGAGTATCTTGGTCCTCTCTTTCATCGCTAGAATGCTTTCTTTAACCTGTTCAATCTTCTTCTGGTGACTATCATCTGGAAGCTCTATCTCATGCATGTATAAAATCTCCCTAACCTCCATGTGTGATTGCTCACTGTCTCGACTGTTGTGCTCATTGCCTTGCACCTCATGTATTTCGCCTGTCATAACTATCTGGATTCCTGCTATAGGTGATGAAGAGTGTACCGACTCCAACTCATCACATGGCTTGTCCACAATCTGACTAGTGAATGTGCTTGTGTCGCTAGACTCACAGGATGGCTCTAATGCTATCTCCTCATGCACATCCTCATCATGTACTGTTAACTCCAAATGAAGCTCACCAACAACTTGTACTTCATGCTCATCTTTCTTCCCTCCCCCAACTATGCCTTTAATGAGATCCTCATCCAAATCCTTGGGCTGGCTCTTGAACTTGATGGTGTAATAATCTTGAAAGGACAATGCTGCACATACCTTATCACCCAAGGCTAGATACTCTTGATATCGAGGCAAGTGTTGAAGTACTGCTAAACTCTGCAAATTTTGAGTCAAGATCCTTCTCATTGTCTTCATGTTCTCACAAGCTGGAAAAGAAAAACCTTTTTTCTGACATACACTTCACCAACATCACTAACATGCATTTGCATGTACAAGCATGCATCAACATGCGCTTTTATTCAAATTCTCTGTGCCCACAGCTGGCAAGGATCATGCTCTGATACCACTATAATATCCAAAATACTGATATTCTCTAATGTTCTATTGTAGTGCTGACTCACATACTCAATCTTATACAAAGATACGAAATAACTGTGCATGCAAACTCGCCTTGCAAAAATGCCCTAAAATGTAGCTGAATTATGGCTAGGGTTTGTAGAGAGAAATGAACACTTACCACTGATATCCCGACTGATAATGACTCCAGAGATAGCTACATGCATAAAGATCTGGATAGGTGGGTTAGTAGTGTTTCTCTCCTCCGGTGTTACCGCCTCACTGTACCGTAAGCACCCTTCAGATTGAAGGTGACATTTTTGTAGGAGGAGAGGTCAGATACCCTCGAAACTTTGCAGAGCTGATGGTCTTCCCCTCCTAAAGAGAATGATTGGAGCATGCAGAAGATTTGGCCTCTCTAAGTGCCTTAGCGAATTGAATTGGCAGTTTGGTGCTCATGCCGTCAAATCCCTTTGATCTGCTGATAACTCCTCAGAATGAGCAAACGGAGATCTGGGAACCACACAATGCAATGGAATGACCCTGTTAAAGAAGAAGAAGCTAACATGCAGGAGATAAACTAGAAATCAGAGACCCAGTGAATACTTTCGGGTATCTAGCTAAATTCCCAGCTGCAAAACATGAACCTGCAAATCAGTAATCCTTTCAAGTGTGCTGGATGATGGATCCTGAACACTGATGTACACGGTGAATGCCATTGATAAACCTGGATGGTCTATCCCGAAGAGACTAGGGAAGATATCTCACTGTCGAACCCTTGCTAGCCGAAGACGTCGTCTTCAACCCCAACTGCCGTGACTGCACACGGTGCTGTTGCTCAAAGGTCCAAAATCAATCAACACTAATCATAGTTATCTCCTTTAGTCCCATAACCCTTCTTAAACAGATCCTTATGCACTTTTAGGGTTTGCATGTCACTTTTAGTGTTTATGCTCACTTTTGCATGTATGCAATTCTAATTTCAAGTTGACTTTAATGCTGAAGAAATAAGGCTTGCATGCTCTGCATGCTTTATGATAATAACTGTGATGGCCCTCTCTACTATACTGATGAATGAATAATTGTCCTAATGTGCTCCCGGTATTAAAGGTCCTTGGTCCATTCCCTATTTTAAAAAACGGAACATTACAGAAATACTTCAAAGAATCCCACATCATCCAAAGATGATATTGAGAGTATGCTCACTATTAGTCCTGGAATGTAAAGAACTCCAACTACCTCCAAGAGTTCCCCACAATCTAGTAGGAACCTGACTCTTCCTACTCCTCGAATCACATGCTCTGTGTCATCATAATCTCTAAAGGTCTGCTTAGGAGTATCCTGAAGGAATATGAATGCTTCTCGCATTCTAGTCATATGATTGCAGTGCTTGTAGTCCACGAGCCATCTCTCATCACTCTCATGTCCCTGAACGAAAGAGGCAAGTGAGAACTCCCTCTCAAATCTGTTGGTGAACTCATCCACCTCTTTAGCTATTGCTACTTGCTCATCCCTCTTCTCTTTATTCTTCTTTTTATGAGGGCATTGACCTGCATAATGCCCGTACTCATTGCATGCAAAACATCTCTGACCTTACTCAGGTCTTTCTTCTGTTCACCTCTCTTGAACTTATGCTTGCCCTTCGTAGCAAGTGCACATCTTCCTCTTCTGGTGCTGTATAAGAAGACCCCTGAATGTACCCTCTTTGGGTCTCCTCGTGTGAAATCATCCCATTGGCGATCCTTCTTGGGGAGATGGTTTTCTCTGGCAACAATAGATTCGACAAATACTGCCCATGATTTAGTCACACCATTCAGAGCTTGTCGAACTAACTCTCCATCCTCCACTTTCTCCCCCACAACTGCTAACTTGTCTCTAACCCGAGTTATACGAGTCAGATAAGTGACCATCTCCTCATCCTTGACCATCTTGATGCTCTTTAGTTTCTCAAGAAGCACCATCTCTCTATTCTCATAGAGCTTTGGTATAGTTTCGCCAGAGCATCCCACATCTCATAAGCATTGCTTTTTCCTGAGATGTGTGGGATGATGTGGTCTTTAATAGCATCTAGAAGAATCCTCTGAGCTTTAATGTTCTTCTTTTCATAAGCTACCTTTGTTGTAGCATCTAAAGGAATAGTTACAGGATTTGCAACCGTGCTCTTTACAATGTCCCACAACTCAGTTTCTTTTAGAAATAACACAACTCTGGTCTTCCATGCACTGAAGTTTGAGGCCCCATCCAACCATTCCTCCACACGCAAATTGCTGGCCATCACCTTGGTAAACTTGGATCAGAAAATAAACTGTAAAAAAAATGAGTAAAAACTCAGATTTGGCCCTTACATGCCGAGATCTAAAAGATCTATCTCATATCTATTTCCCAGCTGAAAGATTTGATCTCCACCAACTCAGATCTGATACCTGCATTGTAGATCTGGGTAGATCTGATCTCTATCCTGCTGAAACACACTAGATCTGTCTCAGGTCTAAACCCCAATAATCAGGTCTGATAGATCTGACCTCTACCAGCTCAGATATGCAACCTGCACTGTGGATCTGGGTAGATGTGATCTCAATTTGCTGATACTGGGTAGATCTATCTCATATCTAGACTCCAACACTCCAGATCTGATAGATCTGACCTCTATAGTCACAGATATGAACCCTACTCTTCAGATCTATTGGATTTGGTCACCCTATCTGCAGATCTGAATGTGATTTCCCTCCTCTAACCTCTAACGAGGCTCTGGTACCATGTAAATTTTTCTCAGAGGTCTCCACTCGCTCTGAGAAGTCAAGATAATCAAAACTGGAAGCAATATTCACTAAATCAATATGAACAATACTTCAAACTATTTAGAACTTGCAGCATAAGAAAATCCTAACTCAATCAGGAAATCACATGACACGGAACTTTACCTTGGAAACCCCATGGGGAAAACCTGCAAACTATGGGGCTTTCTACCTCTCGATCCTAGAGAAAATAGATAAATATAAAAGAGGTACAGAATGAGTTTAGATCCAAGTGGATGAACCTGAAGGGCCAAAGCCCTAGATTTGCAACAGCTGCAACTGCTGCCCTTGGAAAATGTGCCCCCAGCAATACACCCTCACGTTGGATTTTCTCAACTCAAGCTCTATCAGTCACTGAACAATGTACTCTCTATCTAGCTCTATGAAGAATGCTCTCTCAGCTGTTTGCTTTGCTTTGCTTGGATATGAAAGTAGGAAAAATTCCTCCAGCACTAAAAACGTGCCCCAGCTATGCAACTGCATCCTCACTCTTCAGAGGCACAACTCAACTAATCTGCTATCAGTCTGACTCTTACTGATCATAGAAAGAATTTCCTCAGTCACTAAAGAAAACCTACAAGACTCCAAGCCCTCTCTGCCCCCTCAGTAGATGTGCAACAGCTCCCTAATGTCCCACACGTGTTACGTGTTGCTTCTCACGTCCTCCACGAGTTGGTCACTCTGTTGTTGTTGCTGCTGCTCTTCAGTCTCTGAAGATGCTGAGTGGAGACTCTCTCTCTCACTTCCCTGATGAGGGATCTCCTCACTCTCTGAGAATCTGATCCTCCAATGCCCTCTGGAACACGTCCCCAACTATCTTAGATGGTACGTCCTCCTTTGGTCAATTGCTACTCACAGCTACTCTAATTTCTTGATGCACACAAAAGATAATGACTAATGCACCCCCAGTGCTCTTTTATAAGTCAACTTGAAATTAGGTCATCAAAACCCTAATTTCACTTTTGGTGCCAAAAAACAAATTGCATGCAAAATGGCATTCATGCACTTTTGCATGTAACTGACAAAAGTGACTAGATACATTGCATGTCTCCACTGCTGGATCCATGAAACATGGCAAAGTGCATCACACACTCTACCCTCCTGCCTGAGCTGATAGGTGCCTCCATGCCAGGAAGTTTGCATGGAGGACATCCCGAGTTTCACCATAACTCAACAGTCGTAACCATGGCTTATGATTCATATATTCAGATAAAAAAATTAGAAGATGAATTAGTTTGTTGCCAAAATGAAAATATAAGATTACAAATGATAATCGACTTATATAATCTTCAAAAGGAGTTTAAAGACGAGATATTCGGACCAAGAAAAACAAATGGAAGATTTGTTTGCGCATATTAAAGTGTCTGAATAAAAAATCACAAAACCAAGGTATCAAGAAGGAAGTTGACGCCTTTAAGGAAAAAAAAGAACTGACACATTTGAACGACAAGGATGAAGAAATTGCAAAATTCCAGAGAAAGTTAAAAAGTCAAGAATTTGAGATATGTCAACATCAGCAATAGGTGAAAGAACTCCAATAGAATTATGACGACATTAGAAAGGCACACAAGTTGGAAATTGCAAAAAACAATAATACATTAACAAGCAAGATTGAAGAAGTATTTCAACTAAAGAATCATAACAAGACGTTAGTTACAAAGATCAAGAAGTTAAAAGAAATTCGGAAGCCAAAACAAGTTAATGAAGACCTTGAAGGAAAAATTATAGAGAAGCAATAAAAAAATCATCACCTGAGAAATTTTAATTAAGAACTAGAAGAGCAAATCAAAGAGTTAAAAGAGGAAAAAAATTTGCAAGTAGAAAGGTTCGAAAAGATTCAGAGTAATAACACTATTAGAGAACAAATTAGAGCAAGTCCAAAAGGAAGATTCCAAACTGTTAGGAAAATAAATTCAAGTTAAGGAACAAGGAGCCACTCCAGTAAAAAGCAAACAACAAAAACTCCTTATCTACACCCAAACTATAAAAATCATTTTGACCAACGACAGGGTCAAAATGAACATAAATGGAGGAGTTATGATTTCAGAAGAGAGAACAAAAAATGAACAAGCTAAGCAAAAAACGAGAAATTCCATCCAACAAAGCGATCAACAAACAACTCCATTGAAGATAGATCTCGGATGGACGACTTCACAACGATGTGTCAATTTTTCATGGGAATTCGTAGCTCATAATGTTTCGTTTCGTCATGTGTTGCAGTTATTAACACAAAGATCAAGAAGATGTCATTGCAAACAAAAAATAAGACGTAAGTTTGGTCTTCAATAAAGCTTTGAGGACAACTCCTCTTAAGGGGAAGGCAATGTTATATAAAAAATATATAACATAATGAGATATATAAACATATATAAATATTAAATATCAATATTAATATATATTAATTTTAATAATTAATAAATAATAAATGATTAATTAAATTAATTAATTAGAAAATAGAAAGAGATGCACCCTTTCATTTGAAAATGCACGATAAGGATTATATAAATCCCTACCAATGTAATTGTAAAATCATCATTCATATTCATATTTTCTCTTATATAATTATCCAACATGGAACTATTTTTTCTTGGACTATTCGATTGAGATAGCTTTCGAGAATATCCAAATACGAATATCACATTGAGTTTTCAGAGGATATTCTGAAAATTTACAACAACTTCCATAACTGTCGGTCGGTCGACTCGCTGAGTCAGTTGTCTCACTGAGTTGATCGACTAATGCGACTGACTCGACCGATTGGTTGTTTCTACTCACTAGTTGGCTAGATTGACTAGCTCCTCCAACAATGACACACTAGGCACAAGGTCAACAAGATCACATACAATGTCTCTTAGGCCAAGGTTGGTTAAATCTTTCCCAAAAGGGTTAGGGGTGCTATGGGATGGTCTTATTTAAAGTCTTGGATATACTTGATGCCATTGACCTCATGTCCTCGGGTTTTGACTTGGATAATTCATGGCAAGTTCTCATTAGCTTTGGACTGAGTTTAAGCACTGTATCCCATGAGATGAGAGGATATGTTTGCTATGCCATTTGTAGGAGGTGGATTTTGAGTAACATTTTATTTTAAGAAGAACCATTTGGTACAAGATAAAGGGGAGATGCAATTTCCTTTGTGATTTACGGAGATCCCTATCCACTTTCATCTAATATCTAGTCCAAAGGTCTCTAGCTCTTTAAATGTACGAGGCATTGATTTTAGACGATAGACCCTACAGGGGTCTTCTAGACCCTGCCTAGTTAGACTGTTTACCATTTTTATAGTTGACTTAAACACTTAGTTCTGCTAATCGACGCACTGATTGTGTAGTGAGTGACACAATAGGCATTAGGTAAGTGAGACCACATATAACCTCTTGCTCCAAGGCTGATTGAGTCTTTCCCACAAGGGCTATAGGTATTTGTTCTTTACATAGGTCGGATGGACAACCCAAGGGCTAGAGCCATATCGAGAGATTCTCTTGTTTAATCTTAAGTGCCGAGAGAACATCTACATGTGGCTTTGGGATGCCTACCATGATCATCCTATCATGTCCTCTCAACCCTAGAGTCTAGACATTCTTTGGATTCCATCATTAGATTATGCATTGTATCTTTCTCAAAGTTTGTTTCTGTAATAGATACTTGTTTACCCTCACAATCTTACCTCATCATCATGTCTTGTGGACATCTAGTAGGAAATTGGAATCTTTCTTCTTTCTCTTTGATGTAATATTGAGTTCATGAAGTTCATGTTCTTTCTTGTTTTATCTTGTCTTTATCCTTTTGGGGTAGTCTAGGGAACTACTGCATATCGAAATCACTAATTATACTTAGTCTCGTTGATCTACTATTTGGTCATTTGTTGGACACTAAAATTCTCTTATTTTCTCAAGAAATGTTTTTCTGCACGCCTTACCACAAAGAACACAAGCAGCATCAATTTTAGGATTTTCCAGGTATAGTTGTTTATCTGATGTAACTTTCTAATGTACAATGTACTTATTGATTCCACGAAGTAATAAATTCAGCATTTAAAAAAAGGTTTTCTGTACTGTTATAGCCAAGGAAGAGTGTATTTACTTGATGATTGGACTTGTCTCATGCATTCCTCGATGATGATTCTTTTAGTTCTTATAAGATCCTTTATATTGCAAATGCATTTCTGTATGTTTTTACCCATTTTGCTTTAGAATTGTTTCAAAATAGACCTAACATGAAATACTATTGAATCTGATATGTTAATTGAGTACATGTGGACTATAGTTGGATTTCAGGGTTTTTAAGCAGAATTTGAAACTAAATTTCCTTATTTTGTAGATCTTGGTTTCTTCCAATTGTCATCCCTTGCACAGATCTGATCCAGCACCCTTTTGTCTTTTTTGCAGGGAAGCAGAGATCTATTTGACATTTCAAATGATACCACTCCATTGTTATGCATCCGTTCCGGAGGCCCCCCTCTTCCAGGATCAATAGGTAGAATCTCTAGAGCTAATGGTCAATGTTTGTGCAGCTGTTTACCTCCTTATGAAGATGAGATGTTAAGAAAATGTTGCACTCATTACCTTGGGTTCACTACAGCCTGTTTTCTTATTATTTGTGTTTAACCCCAATTGTTATATTGTATAATGAAAGTCAAACACATATACTTAAAATTTTGTCATGTTTGTGCACAACGATATCAATCCTATTTTTTTGTAAGGAAGTAAAAGATGCTGGCAGTTCCTTTGCCTTTTGCTAGTTGTGCCGAGAGGCGCATTCTACAGCCCAGTAGGGGGATGTTTAACTCCTTCCGTGCTTATCCTGGAGCTGAAACATGTCCTTAATAAAAATAATAAAATACTATAAAAAAATAACATGCCAGGTCAATTTAAATTTGAAACATTTAGAAC
>LPNX010231697.1:471331-486750 GCA_001517045.1 Pseudotsuga menziesii | reverse complement strand
CCCTGCAGAAGTGAAGAAATCCTCAGATTTTTTCAAGGTATAATTATGTACACTTCATGTACATGGAGTTGCCACCTAGTCGAAATAGGTGGGCAACAGAACAGCATATATATAAAACTACACAAATTAGATAAATTAGAACCATAAACATTGCATTAAACCCCTTTTTAGAGTGCAAATGTTGAGTAAGAGTTTGCACCTAGAGATATTTGATCACTCTCGACACTTGGTAGATCCCTTTTTAAGATGGATATATGCTGGTGTATTCCAGATGTTAAGAATTCCAAGAAAAAAAATCATTTGAGAGAACACAATGTATGGCTTCCGATATATAAATGAAAGCTATGTTTATGAGGTAAGCAGATTCAAAGATTAATGGATGGAAATAGGTAAATAGTGGTGACATAACTGTGATCTTATCACCAAAAGGCCTCGAGATCAGCCTGTGGGAATTTTAATACATGGGGGTTCTCTACAGTTTGGCATTCTGCAAACATACTTTTTCTTGAAACTAAGTAAAAAGCTAAAAACAGGTGTTGAAGGCGAGCAAATGCCCTCTCCAACGGTAGGGGTTCTCCTTTGTGTAAAGTTCAGACTAGACTCTACACTATTTGGAATAGGCAACCCATCTGGATTCTGGTCCGACAACCGTCAATGGTTTGAGTTTTAACTTTTAAGTTCTTTAAAATTTGCAATGCAATGTGCAAGAATGTTTTTAATCTAAGTGCTGAATGGTAAAATTAAATTCTATCCTAGATTGGAGCATAAACTAAGATGTGAGCCAAAGAAAATATACATCATTGTAAATGTTCAAGATTAGATATCCAAATCGTTTTAATAATATTGATTGGAACAAAAGCATCCTAAGATTTTATGGATGTAAGGATTCAGTTGAGGTGTATATTGTATCATTTATGGAATTTATTTCAATATTAGATGTGGCACATGAGGATGCTAAAATGAAGATGTTTGTGATGTCTCTTGACTTGAAAAACAAGGATGTATGGAATTGGTATACTTGAAATTTTTTTTAAAGATATTTGCAAGAGATGGGATCCAAATATTAATGAAAAATTTGTGGGAGACCTAGTTGCTCATCCGCAAGAAGAGGAACATGTCCAAGAAGAAACCCTTGAAGGTTTCCATCCATTGGACGTCCTAAATTTGGAAGAACATGGAGGAGATTGTGACAATGAAATCCATTAAGATGATGAATAAGCTCTTGTTGAAGAGCTATTGTCAATTGAAGAGGATGTCAAAGACATGGTTGATGGACGTATGGTTGATTCATCTCCTTGTCCATTTGCGGCCCGTCGATTGATTTAAATTTTGCATCTCCTTTACACTGTATAGTTTTGAAACTCGAGTCACAAGTATAGGCTATTGCTGTGTGACTTGAGCCTTGGCATTGGAGACACTAGTGGCTAGACAGAGTCGATACTATAGTCACGACTCACAACTTACATTGCCAGTGCCTACAACTACAGGCATTGTCCATAGGGTTAGGCTTCAACTTGAGCCTTGTTACCCCCCCCAAATTGTACTTGGATGGACTTCCAATTGAGCCGCTAGAGATTGAACGTTTACTTGTTCAAGTTCAGAAGTTCAGAAGACCAGCTAGGCACCTTTTGGGCCCCGTTTCTATGAGGATCTTGAAATGTCTAAGTCCAAGCTTTAGAATGATCAGTTCTGAACATCTTGTTGCATGGTATAAAAATGTTTGATGCAATACATCACATAAGTTGAAATTTATTTATGTGATGACCTTAGGATGTCTAAATCCCAACCTTGAAATCTTCAACTCGCTGTGTGTTGTCCCAATGGCATGAAATTACTTGATGCGATTGCAAGGATTTTTATGAGTGTGACATGTTGCTAGAAAAAATTAAGCTTTGCAAAAACTCAATCAGGATAATAATTGTAGTTAAAATCCAACATTGTGGCCTCATCTTAAGGCATTGTTGCACAAGTAGAAAATTTCATCATGTGAAGACTAAAAAATTCTAAGGCATTTCAAGCTTCTCTTTTCATCATGTGAAAAAGGACTTTAAAGAAAGAATGAAAGATGAAAATGAATCCATCTTATAAAAAGTCAGTCTAATAAGTCATTAGCTCAAAGTGAAAAGATCTAGGATCTTCAATCCAAACTAAAAGCATGAAAGAACAATAAGACAAGAAAGCAATCATGAAAATCGTAGGACCTCAGCCAAGAAGGGAAGTAGGGGTCCCTGTTAAGTCAATAACTTGTAAGTTGTCCATCATCAGAATTTACGAAGTTTAAAACATGGGAGGTTGTTGCTAGCTTAATAGTAGGAAAGATTGATCATGGAGGTAATATCAATGAGGATGTTGCTAAATATAGCAAGACCAAATTTTTGCACTGTTGAAAATAACAACATCTTGCATGTGGGCAAAAACAGTCTCAGTTGACTCGCATTTTTACAAAAAACCTTGTCCATCACCAGAATTTACGAAGTTTAAAATATGGGAGGTTGTTGCTAGCTTAATAGTAGGAAAGATTGATCATGGAGGTAATATCATCGAGGATGTTGCTAAATATAGCAAGACCAAATTTTTGCACTGTTGAAAATAACAACATCTTGCATGTGGGCAAAAACAGTCTCAGTTGACTTGCATTTTTACAAAAAACCTGAATATATAAACATCTCTGTCATCCTGGCCTTTGATCTCTAGATCCTGAAAAAAGAAAATTTCTAAGATGAACAGTTTTCTTGGAATCTGGTGAAAGTTTGAAACTGACTCTAGAATAAGCTCTAAACAATGTCAATATCTGGATGTGCCTACAATAGAACCAGCCTGATGGAATCTCACTGGATCTTAACCCTCTAGTAGTGCAAGCACAGTTGAGGGTTAATAGGGTGACCATGCTAGTTGATTATGTCAAGGAGCTCATAATGAATCAAGTATATAATATTTTCCTCGGGGGAAGTGAGATGCATCCTCAATGAATATGCATGAAAATATGTAGATAAGGGCTCCAAGGTGAGTCATTGTCACATTTGTAAAAGTGCCTCCAAATATGTGAACTCAACCTTGAAATATACCTCAAAAGATGTAGTCATCCATCATTCACAAGTCATCCATCTACTGTGAATGAAAGGGTAATCCAATGCTCAAACGATAGCTGAAATTCACATGTCCCAGTGCAATGGTGCTGACAAGAATGCTTTCTGAAAATGCAAATTGGACTTGCATTTTCGTGCAGTAACAGCCCCCCTTTTGGGGGTTCCTCCTTATGGCTGTTTGGACTCTTGTTCCAAAGTTAAAACTTGCATCAATAACATTTGAGTTCCATTTCTGTTATGAGGCTGTTCAGCAGGTCTCTTCCTAATGTTTGTGGCCATGGTATAAGCATTTTGGTTTTGTTTTATAGAACTATATAGAACTGAAAGAAAATAAAAACATTAATGTTTTGATAACCAATATCATGAGGTTATTGGAAGCTTGTAAGAGTATGATTTACAGAATATTTTCAAGTTCTTACAAGCAAGTTCAGTTTGTTTTTTTCTTTTTCCCTCAAATGCCATTGGTAAAAAACTATTGCTATCTTGAGAAGTTCAGATGGTTCTATTTTGTTTGAGAGGCACACAATCAGTACTTGTTTTATTGAATATATACTAGTGTGTGCACTAGTTAAAACATTTGGAATTGTGTTCTTTATAATATCAGTCTTTTGTTTGTCTACTGCAGTAGAATCAGATTTAATTGCTACTATGCATGTTGGAAATGTTCATAATATATCGAACATGGGAAAATGTGCCTTGTTTCAAGAAAGCATGACTTTCAACTTGACAGATGAACAGGTCATTTACTTCTCCCTGTTGAAAGCTAGCATGACTTGTAATATATATTTTTCATGATTTCGTAAATTTAAACGGAGTGCTCTCTTCTTTGTTCCTACACACTGTTGATGCTCACAACTAGACATTTATACTTTTGGAGGGATTTATAGGAGTTACTTGTATAACTACAGGGTTGAAGTATTATGGAATCCATGGCCTCACATTGTAGCAAGTTGCAGAGGAAATTTTAGAAAATTTAGAAGAATACACGAGGGGAAGGATATATAGAAGTATATTTGATCATGAATTCCTTCTAAATTTAATGATGTACCATGACATAGGAAAGCAAACAAACAAATGCACATGATCCTAATACCAGCCTCTTCCTTCTAACCACAGGGATGGATCCTTCTAGGGCTGCGATCTTGCTGCTAGCTACCAATTTTGAAAATGAGATAGCCCTGAAGGAGTTCGTTTTTCATTTCTCATTCGTGCAGGATACAGTTCTAGGGGGATCCATATCTTTGAGAATAAGAAGATTCCACATATTGCACTATACTGAAACTCCTTCTGCAGAGACTACAAGTTTCTGGAAAGCTATATGCCTCCGAGCCTGAGATAAGGTACCATAATTTAGATTCAAGATATATCTCTCAAGCCTTAAAACTCCGACTTCACCACAGGCTTGAAACAATGCTGATCTGTGGACAGGAGAAACTTCCCACAGTGCCACGGTCTCCCTTCAAACTGCCAGTCACCACTTAAAAACCTTTTTCACTATTGAAGCAGGGCTGAATATGTTAATGTTTTAGGGGTTTTCACAAAATTTGACAAATTTGCACTTTAATGCAAATTTAAGCTGTAAAATAATAATGAAATAAAGATACAGCAGTGATAAAAATCTTGCAAATAAAAAATATAATTTTCATCTCTTTCAACTTTAACACTCACTAAGATCACTATGTTAAAGTTAGGATTTGGAACAAAATATAACAGCTGCAAAAATACTCTGTAAAAGTACTGTTATCACATGTATAGTGGCCAGGCTACCATATTCTATTTTTCAGATTCAGTATGTGTTTTTAGCCAGATCTCCTACATATGAGATGCTGAGATGAGCAGTTTTGATGGATCATTATTATATCTGTGGACTATAGTACTCTCCCATGCCAGGATTGAGTCTCAGGACACTCAGATCCGAGGACTGATGTAGTCATTTAGTCATTTGCAGAGCAGTTAGTGATGCCCAGATTTGTATCAATATTTCCTCATTGGACAGATGATGGTTCAGATGGATTATTTGCATGGTTATGACTCAGCTTATATTATATTGTGTTATGGTTATCATTGCTCTTATACTCATTTTTGTGACATGTATTAGCATTTAGTGTCATGATCTGGCGGTCATATAAATATGTGGACTTGGATGTATCTATATTATGTATTGATGTCCCAACTCAAACTTGGAAGTTCTTGATCTATACTCATTGGTTTTACCCTCCTTAGGGAGAATAGAGGTAGTCATTCCCACCGTTCTTTGGCTTGCTAGTGTTGGTTTCATTATTCATTGTCTCCACCCATCCATTACCTTCCAGTTATGTTTCAACCCAACCTACGGCTTGACTTGTGGCATGGAGGACCTTTCCCTACTAGAGCCTTTGTTGGAAAAGCCTCCCTGTTTATTTGTGTCTCGGCTCTGAGTTGCCTAGGATGTGTTTGCTTACCAGAAACAAGTAACGCTGCCATCAATACAATGTATTTGGAAATGAAATGAATATCTATGAAAAGCCCATTCATGAAAAGTAGTGTTTTTCAACATACATGAATGAAAGGCCTAATGAAATTGGCTCTAAAAACATGTTGCAATGAAATATCTTAAAGCATTCATGAAAAGTAGTGTTTTTCAACATACATGAATGCAAAGCCTAAAATAATAAAAGTCCGTATAAAATATACGTGGACCAAGGCTATGGAAAATCAAAGGCCCAAAAAGAAATAGTTCCTAAAAGTTCTATCTAAAGATTGTTGGCCTTACTTGTATTAAGTTGGATTGTGAGCATTTGTCAAGATGAGTAAGCACCTCTAAAGTAGTTCACCCATTTGTGAGGCGCTACCATTCCCTTTGTTGTTGTTTATCCGGCATATGGCTAGAATGAGTATTCCCTTTCCATATCCAAAGTGTCACAATGTCGAGTTGGTGGTCATCCTTTGTCCAAGCCTTGTAAATTTTAGCCTTCACCCTTCACTAGCAAATTGACTACAACTATGAAGTGAGTATGGTCTTGAAAGTTTGATCCGAGCTATAGTTAATAAATGAAACCCTATATATGCATTTGGTTGATGTACCGCCAGTGAGGTGATTGCTAATTGTTATGATTGTTACTGAAATGATTTGTAAAGCATGTCTTAGCCTTTGAACACTTGCAGCAGATGGATGCCAGCCTGGTTATATTGGTTATCTGATCATTTACAGGTTATTATTTTGTCTATTGGATATTGTAGATGATCATGCAGAGACCTGAAAAGGGTATGAGTATATACCCTAGATGGATTTGGACTCTCTGAGTATAGTGAGATAACTTGTTTTCAGTTCCAGAAACTTACAGAGATGATCAGGTTCATTTTACCCTTCTGGTGCAGTTTTGCTTCACTGGATGATGTGTCTAAGCAGGGAGATGATTTTGTTGGATCTCCTAGGGTGCTGTATGGGGCATAGGGGGTCCAACCACTTGATTGTACCATAGTACCCCCCTCCCAGAGAGACAGGTGGGCTCAGTTGGATAACGCAGGGACCCTAGGAGGCTGTTTTGATAGGTTCACATTTCCCAAGGCAGATTAAAAAATAATTAAATGGCTACTGAAGAAATCGATTTGGGCTACTGACGCAAGGAAATGGCATGGGATGATGTCTGATGATGAGAGTGATGTCTTCCACACCTCCAGCAGTTGCAGCACCTGGATAGGCCCACATCTATTTTTCGAGCATTTTATATTATTTTCTAGAGCTTTTGGAGGCTCACAATCTCCTCAAGGAGGCACAATTTCACAGTTTAAAAAATTATATTATTTTATTTTGCCATGGGGACACCCAAAGGGAGTTAGTTAACACTCTAGGGACCCACCATGTGCTTCATTTATTTCTTGTTGAGTGGGATCCCTTCTCTTTGGGTGATTTAGTCCACTTTTATGTTATATGGTTATATTGATCCATGTATTGTATGTTGAGCTCATCTTAACCATTGATTAAACATTTGTTAGCCACTCATCTGAGTGGTTATGATTTTGGTTCTCTCATTCCTATTTAAAGGAGAGAGCTTCTCATTTGTAAGGGGTCTTTGGCTCTTGGATCTGGATAATAGAAAAAACTTTTCTTGTGGATATTTCTTGGATCTCCTTTGCATCTGGTGTTCTTAGATGGTGATTGGAAAGTCTTTTGCTTCCTAGCATTCGGGAAATTGTTGCGAGATCTATATTTTTTTGGAAATCTTTGTCTTGTCTATAGGAGGGCGACTTCAACTTGGGCATTTTTGCAGGGGCTCCTCAACTCACTTGGATTGGCTTCGCTTGTATCAGGGGGTTTTCATTTGTGTCATTACGATCTATGATTTCTTCTTGCTATTTTTCTGTAGCATTTTGTTTTTTTTTCTCATGATGCAGCAAATCTGATATGGTTTGACGTTTGTTGTGTAGGAGAGAGGGCGCATTGACTTCTTGGAGCAAAACGTTGGACATAGAACTTGCTCAAAGCTTCTCAAATTGATCGGGATAGCAGGGATCATCATCATGAAGGCATCTACAAGGATTTCCAGGTAAGATCTACAGGTTAGTACCTTTCTTCCAAATCTCAATTCATTGGCATCTGCTTTCTTCATTTTCACATTAAAATCCCATAAATAATAAAAACCAAAAATATTTAAAATTAGACCGCTTGATCTCGGGCCAAATCGCTGTTGGGTTTTGTAAATCAGGCCATCCCCTCACCAAATCATCCTCAACGCTTAGCTGAAAGTGGCTGGTTTTCCCTAGATCTAAGAAATTGTCCTCCCAAACCCTAGCGCTATCCACCATTTTTTTGACTTTTTTCGGGATCTGATTTTTTCGGCAAAATGCCTTGTTGGGTTTGTAGATCGGGTCATCCTCTCACCAAATATCCTTCAATGCTGAGCTAGAAGTGGATAGGTTGCCTTAGATCTGAAAAATTGGCCTCCCAAACCCTAGCGCCATCCATCAAGCTGCTGGTTTTTCCCATGATCCGAATTTTTCGGCAAAATACCTTTTTGGATTTGTAGATCGGGGTATTTCTTAGGTGGGTCTCCTCCAACGTCGGACAGATAGTTACTCCATTTCCCTAGATCTGACATGCACTAATCTCCAACCCTAGCGCTATCCCCTCTTTGGCCTCTTTTTTCCGTGTTTTGACTTTTTCCTGGTGACTCGGGTACTTTGACAATGTCACATCTTCTTTCAAGTCTATCCATCGGTACTAGATAGCCCCAATCCTGTCCTTGCCCTCCCTGCAATGGTCATGTTTCCCAAGGCAGCGAAAATCTTTACCTGTTGCTAATACCTTAACCCCAAATCTAGTATTTACCTCATAGGTCACCTGTGTCCCAACTTGGCTTGAATCTCATATTTCCTAAAGCCCTAAGCCAAATCCTTGGCTCACCCAGTGACATCATCCTTAGATTTAGGGTTTCCATTACCTTACACCTTACGTACCTCAAGTCTATTTCATATGATTTGGTGTCTAGGTTTGATCTCTCTTGTCGGGAGTAGATCCGGGTCTCCCTCTTTGTTGTCTTAGTATAAGATAACATAAAGTGAAGACTCCCTCGATTGACGTGACAATGATCCATTTGGGAGTCGAGGCAATCTTGGTTCCACCTCCTTAGTTGTTGGTCCCTCTACCATCCATCCTGGATCCACCTCACATAGGGAACTACAAGGTTGGTGATAACAAGTACATAAGCAGTAAAACAATACTAATAAAATCATGAACAAAAGTACATTAATCTAACTAACAAAACAAATAGGACTGAGTTGGACCTTCCTTATACTCAGTATTTATTTTCAGATCAAACCTTGTCTCTTAGAGACAAGTCATAAATGGAACAAGTTTGTCCCTTACTTGAGGGCATGGACATACCTGAAAGAGAGGGAGAGATAAAGTGTTGTAGAGTAGGGTTAGGCAAGTACAGTAGAAGGTACAACAATCAAGACTTCCAAAACAAGTGTTTAACAGTGAAGAGCAGTGTTCAAGGAAACTTTAGCAACCCATTCAAACAGCCATACACAGGTAGTGACTAACTCAAATAGCCCAACATAGGCATCGACCTACTCTATCAACCCACATATATGCAGTGGCCCAAACAACAAACGATACACAAGTTGTGGCTTTCCCTAATAGTCCACAAATAGGGTAGTGGGCACTCAAACAAGGTTGCTGATCCGAAAACAAGATCTTTGCTACTCTATGACGTTAACATGAATTGCATAAAGAGCATGAATGAAGCTCACAAATCCATAAGAAGAGAACCAAATAGCATAGACAATATGCACATACAGACAACAAGTTGATAACGGAGTTCGTCCAGGATGGACTACATCTCCGGGCCTACTTCTCAATAGGAGGGCCGATCTATAATCTCAACATAAGGCAAAATACATGGCAATGATATAATGATACCTTGGGGACAATGGTCGGGAGGAGAACTGCTGCCCAAAACACAACACGACTGCTTCCAGCAACTCCGAAGCCTGAAGACGGTGTAAAACGAGTATAAACACTCGTACCTTCCTCCTGCAGAGCTACGCAATCTCCCTTCTCTCCTTTAGCTACAAAGTCTCCACTCCAAAGCATACCCTGTAAATGGAAATTAAGTGGGTTTATATAGGCTTGGCTTGTCCCACTCCACATTCTCCTCATGATTCTTTAGTTACAACAAATTTTTCCCAAGAAGGCATATGGTTCCAACTCCCCACACTTGGTTAGGCTCTTCTTAAATTATGTAGTTGACATAGTTACAACTATGCCAACCACATTTTATATTTTTAGAATATTACAATAAAATTCTTTTCCCCCAAAACCACATGGTTCATTGAACCCACAATATGGTTTTTTTGTTTAAAACAAATTTGTTATAACGTAACTTGTTTTTAGACCCACTTATAACCCATTTTATATAGTTTATAATTCGACATGTGCTGAAATAGAGCGCGGACTCCCGTGCTTGTTGGAGTTCCTGGTCACGCTGGAGGAAGAACCAAGGTCAGGGCTAAGCCCCAGCTCCTTTGGGGCTCGAAATGCCACTTTAAATAATTTTTTTTTCATACATTATACAAGGAACACTACCAACGCAGTTGGTAAAGGCGCAGAGACAGGGTATGGGAGGTCAGGAGTTCGAAATCGGCGGAGCAGCAACATTTTGGTGAACTTCAATCAATATTGGCCAATCCGATGCTGCCACATGGCAGTTCCAGATTGGTCCACCTCAACGCCTAGTCAGTTGCCAACTCATCTGCCGTACTGCCAACTAAGTTGCGCAGTCACCTCCGTACTGACACGTGTCGCATTCGGATTAGTCCGTACTGCTGACTGGATTGCCACCTCATCGTTTGTACATGACCCGTGTCGCATTCGGATTGGTCCGTACTGCTGACTGGATTGCCACCTCATCGTCCATACATGACACGTGTTGCATCCTGATTGGACTGTACTGCCACCTGTATGTCCGTACAACTACCATGTCATCCGTCCGTACTGTACAGATGCCACGTGTCACCCTGCCAGTGGTGCCACGTGGCACCCCCATTTTGCCAAATTTCCCTGTTTCATCAATACAACAGAACGTGATAACTTTCTCATATGGAGTCCGTTTGAGGTGAAACGAATGCCATTGGAATCGTCTTGATGAGCCCTTTGATCTGACACTAGTTTTGCCGAGATTGGAGGACTTCAAAAATTTTGCCTTCTTGGATCTTCCTGGATCAGTAGCGGCCACTCAAATAAGCCTCAAACAGGCAGCCTAACAACCCGTATACAGCAGCAACCCTAACAACAACCCAAGACACGTAGCATCCCACAAACAACCCACGATACATGTAGCAGCCCACAAGCAGTCCACGATACCCTCCCAACTGTCAGAAGCCCACAAACAATGCATAAGCAGCTCACAAACAATCCATAGTATAGGTAGCATCCCACAAGCAGCCCAGGACACCATCCCCACTGTTAGTAGCAGCAACAATACCCTCCTTATACAAGCAATAGGGTTCGACGACATCAAAAAAACAAGTGTAGCAATAGAGTATGGCTCACACGTGTGGAGGAGAGAGAGACAAGCAGTTGTTAGAAGTCCAAATCAAGAGAGCTCCCAATTAAGAGAAGATAGAAAACCCTAGATGTCACAAAAAATGAGCAAACATCAAACCCTAGATCAATTATAAGCAATCATATCAGATCTCTTCTTCAAGACACACTGGCAATGAATGCTTAGGCTTGTATTTATAGCTGTTAATGTCTTTTGGAAGAATCTTCCTTCTAATTTTTCATTGACTTAGGGTTAATTTACAAAGAGTCAAGACATCATAACATTAGGAGTGTGTTGCCGCCTAATTCACACTTTAAGAAACAGGAAAGTCACAACCTGCTATGTGTGTCCTTGGGTGCAAGCGAGAGCTGGGGACCACTGTCACCACAGTCCACAACTCCTCCGTTTAGGCAAGATCCCAACAGAGCCAAGGGGGGAAGTCCCTACGGAAGACTAAGTTCCAGTTTTATTAATTAATTGCAAATTAATTAAAGGGATCTTTTATTAAGATTGAGGCTAAGGTTTTGAGAGATGACAGTCAAACCAATGCAAGATGCAATATTTAAATGACAGTCAATCCTTTTATTTATAACTAGTGCCTAAAGAATGGAGTCAGAGAATGCAACTTTCAATGGATGCAGTCTAAGTTAATTATCCCACAGGTTAAGTTGTCTAACAAATGAGATGAATAAACAAATAAATGATACAATAATGAATCAAGATATCTAAGCAATGTACAGATGATCTAAATTAATCAGTATAATTGAATGAATAAGTAAAATAATTACAGTTTAGACAGATATGAACCAGATTTACAAGTTATAGACAAGAGATAGCAGAAGGAAAATGTCTTAAATGAAATTTATCCAACCAACAGTAAATGAAAAATGGAAAGACTTTAAGTTGAATTACTTGAAGCAGTTAAACAAATTTTAAGCATTCACCACATAAACAATTGCAGAACTGAAAGTAAATGAAACTGAAAAGATACTGAAAGTAAAGTGTTGGAGTGCAATGCTGGAGTGGATGTGCGCTAAAATGAAAGAATGTTATAGAACCGGTTTTGCAGTGTCTCTTGGTTTATTTTAGGTATATTTTATTAAGGTTTCTCCTCTTGAAATTTAGTTTTCGAACCGGTGGTGTGACTACCCCAATCCAGTATTTCTCAAGTCAAAGAGGGAATGCTGTTGCGCTCAACAAAGTGGGAGTAAAGCCCACCTGTAGCTCACAGGTCAAACCCCAATGGCCTGGTGCTCAACAAGGGGGACGTAGAATGCCTAGAGACCCCCCACGGTCTTCTACCCCAAGTCGCCTCCGAGGTCACTGTTTTTAATCAACAGGTTAAACAGCTAGATGGATGCCTATTAAACTAAGACTCCTCTATCCCCTGTCGTATCTAGCGAGGACCCCGAAGGGTGATAACTGAGTAGAGGAACAGAAAATAGTGAAGTTGTTGTTGGTTAATTTTAGAGGGTAAATTTTAGTCTTAATGATTAGCATACAAGGTTAATTTTAAATTATCAACAAGATCAACCAAGCGGTATCCTTTATGGGAGGTGCTGGTACTTGATCTTGGACTGAAAAATAAAGTGTAAAAATTGTAGCAAAAAAAGAAAGTTGTCTTAACTAAGCTAAGCCCCCACTTCTCCTGCTTTTCATACCCAACTTGAAGTCCCTAAAGGGAGATGACAAGTGGATAGAGGATACACAGGATAGGTGGGTTGTATGATTACCCCTTTAACCGAAAAAGAAACTTGAAAGGAAAATACAACTAGCTAAAACAGTATCCTAACCACACAACAATCTCTGTGACAGAGATGGTGGTCTGTCACAGAGATAGTGGGTAAACAGAAATAAACAAAAAAATATGCTTAAACTAACCTCACAACAATCTCTGTTACAGAGATGGTGGTCTGTAACGGAGATAGGTGGAAAACAGAAGTAAAAGAGACTAAAATAACCTCACTTCAATCTCTCTTACAGAGATGGTGGTCTGTAACAGAGATAGGTGGGTAAACAGAAATAAAACTAGTTATCTACTTCCTACTCTACTTCATAATCTATTTACATATAGATTACAAGATGCTTTATGAACTTTTGTAGAATACCCCAAGAGAACTTCTCATTGGGGTTTACAAATATCAGAAAAAAAATGGAGAGAAGAGTGAGGGTTTGAACCCCTTTGGAACCGATTGAAGGTTGAGGTATTTTTGGGCCAATTTGGGTAGCACCTCCCCTTCACCTGTGTAAAACCTGTCACAAACTAGCAAGCTTTACTTGCTGGAAATCACAGAGAACTTCAAAGAAAAATTGTTAGAAAAATTAGTCCCAAAAATCCCAAAAAAAGGGCAAAAATCTGAGTGAAAAGATAACAAAAATATGATGTTTAGAGGGCTGAAAACTGAGTTTCCAGCCACCTAAATGATGTTAAAACAATAGATCTAAAGTATTGAACTAATATACTAAGGGTTGGGGCCTTAAAACCAAGGTTTTTATCACTATACAATGATAAAAACTGAGTTTCAAAACCCTCGTAAGCAAAAGTGCGAAAATAGAAAACAGAATTATAACCAATGGAGAAAGATGCTCCTTTGTTCTAGATCCATGCAAATAAACTTATGAGAGCTGCAAAATGTAAGCAAAGAGGTGACCACCCAATAAATCTACCAAAATACTTTGATAAATCCTATTGAAAACCCACAAATGGAAGCAGAAATACTTCTACTTGCAAATCTCTCCACAAAATACTTTGTGGAGAGCTATCTAAGCTAATACAAATGCAAATCAAATAAATGTATAAAGCAAGTTACCTCACAAAGGATGCATGAAATGTAGAAGAGAGACACCAAGAATTCCTCCAAAGATTTGTTGTATTAAGCCCAACTAGGGCAAGAACATTACAATCGCCAAAGAAGCTTGAGAGAATATGAGAGGAGAATATGGAGTAATTTCAGCAGCATAACAATAGCATGAGAGAAGTTGTGAAATGAGGGAGTGAGACCCTCATTATATAGTTGAGGAAGACCCCAACCCCTTGAAGATCAACGGCCAAGATTAGATCTAGATCTAGATTAGATCTCCACCACTAGATCTAGGTATTTGACTTTGCACCCATCTCAACCATTCTACACCCTTAGATTACTTTTCAATTCATGGCTTAGGTGCTTGATCCATGTGACAATCAATCCACACCCTTAAATCTAGGGTTTTGACCAAAAACGTCCTCCTTAGATTACTTTGTGGTTTAAAACGTGGGCCCAAGCTAGGCGCCCCTCCAAATGTGGCGACCTCCTCCAAAAGTAGACGCCTCCATCTTTAACTAGCGCCCTCCATCTTTCATGTGACGCCCTCTAAATGTGGGAGCGCCCTCCTTAATGTGGTAGCGCCTCACTATTATGATAGCGCCCCTCTATTATGGTGACGCCTTCTCTATTATGGTGACGCCCTCACTATTTTGATAGCGCCCCTCTATTATATGCATGCGCCCCACCTTAGTGAGGGTTTTAACTTGGATGCCCCCTTTAGCAAGGGTTTTGGCCACCTGAAATATCCCAAATCCCGATATTTTCTATTTCTAAACAATTATGCGGATACAATTGGGCTTACAAACTGCCAGGCAAAAATCCCTATTTTATAGGAAAAGCTAGGGTTAGGGTTTGTGAGATAGGATACACACTTACCACTGATAACTGGCTGAACTGCTGCAGATAAAGTCTGCAAGTACTGAGATCTGGATCGGAGAGGAAGTGATCTCTCCTGTCTCCGGTGAATGCTCCAGCAATAAGACACCCCAGCAGAGAAAAAGGTGACGCCCTCAAGGAAGGAGGGGCCCGATGGATCTGCTGATTTGCAGGGCTGATAGCCTTGCTGTGCCGGAGAGATTGATTGGAAAATACTGCAGTTCTAAACCCTCTAAGTATCAGTGTTATCGGAACCTGCCCGGAACCGGCAAAACCGGCCGGTCTGACCAGTTCACAGGGTCAACCGGTCCGGTTCAGTAAAAAAATTTGCAAAACCGGAAAATGGACCAAACCGGCCGGTTTAGTGGCAGCCGTACGGCCGCGAGCCAGGGACCCACGTTTTTTAAATTTAAAAACAAAAAAACAAAAAAACACCTAAACTACTACTCCTAACCTAACCCTAAGCCTATCCTAACACTATTTAAAGACCCCCCCACCCCCTACATTTCTCACACTATTCATTGCTATCAGTTTGGCAAACTTGAGAGCACAGTTCGTTGGGCAGTTTTGTGGTCTTTTGCAGCTGAGTTTTACCGGTGGTTTCCAAGAACTTGTTGGGCATTGTC
>LPNX010231697.1:453184-464502 GCA_001517045.1 Pseudotsuga menziesii | reverse complement strand
CCAGGTGAAGTGTAGCCAACTTAATGGCGTCTGTCTCTGTCATGGGGTTGAGCTGGAAATAGGTATCCAACTTTTGGACCCATGTTCTCGCTGATCCTTTGTGAGTCCCATCAAAGTTTGGGATGGTTAACCTACCCAAGGTTTTCTGCAGCTCATAGTTGTGATTGAAACCCTTGTTGAAATTCCTGGGCCTGTTCCTGCTCTTCATGTTGCAGAAGTCTGAGAAAGACATAGCAGCATGAAACTCATCTCCTAAGTCTGTGTACTCTTGCAAATAAGCCCCATAAGGCTCGCTGGGCTCTACCTGCATGACCGGGCCCCCTACTGTATCTGCCAAGAAGTGAGGCATGGTAGGCCTGATAGTAGGTCTGCTGTATATGTGGGGAGTGTTCTGGATGTTGGTGTACGCCATCTTTCCACTGCCGCTAGAAGATCCCCGCTCTACCGGTGAAGGGGGTGTACTGCTGATACCTGGTTCTGGTTTCGCTGATAGTCTACTGATTGCATTGAGGACTTCTTTTTGTCCTTTCGCTAAGTCTTGCAATGCAGAGACCAAGTTGCGAAAGTCCATCCGATCCTCCTCATCTCCCGTTCCTTTTCTCCTATCCGCATGAATACCTGTCTGTTCCATGTCTGAATTGGTATCCGCTAGCTGGATATCTTCAAATTCTCCTGTGTATCTACTCTTCCTCTTCCTATAAGTTACAAAAGGATCTCCTTCTGTATTCATTTACTTTTCATCACTTAAGCCCATAGCTGGCCAAGAAAACAGCTCTGATACCATTGAAATATCCCAAATCCCGATATTTTCTATTTCTAAACAATTATGCGGATACAACTGGGCTTACAAACTGCCAGTCAAAAATCCCTATTTTATAGGAAAAACTAGGGTTAGGGTTTGTGAGATAGGATACACACTTACCACTGATAACTGGCTAAACTGCTGCAGATAAAGTCTGCAAGTACTGAGATCTGGATCGGAGAGGAACTGATCTCTCTCGTCTCTGGTGAATGCTCCAGCAATAAGACGCCCCAGCAGAGAAAAATGTGACGCCCTCAAGGAAGGAGGGGCCCGATGGATTTGCCGATTTGCAGGGCTGATAGCCTTGCTGTGCCGGAGAGATGGACTGGAAAATACTGCAGTTCTGAACCCTCTAAGTATGATAGCGACTTGGTTCTCTGAGGCAGCTGCTCACGCCCCTGGTGGTCTGGAAATGCTGATAACTCCTTCGGATGAGCTCAGATGGAGCTGATAGTCACTGGGTACCGGAGTATGAAGCTGATGGTGAGAATGATGCCTGAGTTTCGGAAGGAAATTGAGATCTGAAGGCCCAATAGTTGATTAGGGCTTTTTGGTTGAAAACCCCCTCTTATGGCTGCACCATGCCTCTGCAACAATCTATACCCTGTGCTATATAACTGATGAATGAAATGAAGAACAAGTGGTGAACCAGTATGGCTTACCCGGAATAAGACTAGGACAGATGTTTCACTGCCGAAATCCTGTTAGCTGAAGACTCCGTCTCCAACCCCAATTGCTGTGCTGCACGCTGTGCCGCTATCCAAGTGCTCCCAAAATAATCAATAATCATAAGTGAGGTCTCCTCTTGCTTTACCTTCTATTTATAAAGTTCAACTGCGCAAAACCTAATCTTTGACCTAATTAGGTCACTTTATCTTCTAATTTGCCATTGACTTACATGCAAAGAGCATGGTCACGCATGGAGCATGGAAAAGAGCATGGTCATGCAAAGAGCATGGTCATGCATGGAGCATGGAAAAGAGCATGGTCATGCAAAGAGCATGGTCATGCATGAAGGTGGCCTTTGGCCCAGGTGGCCCTTCTTGACCAAGTGAGGATGCCGTAGATCTTCTATGGATGGCATCAGTCCCGATCTGATTCCCTAGTTATCAGTAACCGCTCGAACCCACAGGAATCACATAGGTTAGCGGTATGGGCCTCAGGGCCTAAAAGGAAGAGGACATTACACCACCTCTTAAACTAAGCTTGGACTTTAGCCATTTGCTCCACAACATTTAACCTTTAGACTTAGGCTAAAATTTTAATTCACCTTAGATTTAATTTTTCAATTTTTCCAATTTTGACTTAGGAAAAAATTAAAAATAACTTGAAAAAATTATATCTTGGCCATGGGGGGGTGGAAAAATTTTGAAATAAATTTTCCTAGGCTTGGCAACCCCCAAACAAAATTACCATGGCATTATTTGATTTTTTTCTTCAAAATCAAATAATATGAATTTTTGACTTAGGGAAATTAATTAATTCCCTAGGGGAGATAGACCCCTCCTGACCAAAATTGGTCTATCTCTTCAACCACTTGTCTGAATGACATGGGATTTGAAGCAGTGGCTTAGGGGGTTTCATAGCAATTTACCTTGCATTCATAGCCCCTATTACAAAATGCCAGTGCTTGAGCAATTACATTATTACATCAAAACTTAGTTAATTAACCACCAAGGGGTGAAATTAATTAACTAGAAAAAGAAATAAAAATACAAAAACATAACGAAACTCCGCAAGACTCTATACAAATGTCTATCATGGTCATGGATAACATTTTGAAGCCTTAGCCACCTCATGGACTTGACTGTTAAAACGCCCGTCACCACTTTGGAGGATTTTGAGTGAAAAACCAAACCAATTAAAATCGTTTAAACAACAAGATTAATTGGAAAGGGAAAAAAACACTCGATGAGGGGACTTCCCTAACAACCAGTTCCATGGTGTGGCATCCATATCATATGACCCACACTAGCACATATAATTACATTAATTTTCCCACACAGGGGAGCGGACATTTCGTTTTACAAAGGGGCAATTGCCCTGCAGAAGTGAAAAATCCTCAGATTTTTTCAAGGTACAATTTGTACAATTATGTACATCTTCATGTACATGAAGTTGCCACCTAATCGAAATAGGTGGGCAACAGAGTGTTGACAAATATAAAAAATAACTTAATGTTAAGTCAACATAATCAAAGGGTTAAGAGACCACACTAAGGAGGGGCATTAGAACATAGGATCAACAAGGGAGAGGTAAGAGGTTAGCCAAACACAAGGCTAACCACAAGTCAACAAGAGGTGTCAAACAAGGTGGGAAGACAACCCTTTCACCCACAAGACCAAAGGTGTACCAACAAAGTGGGAAGAAAACCCTTTTACCCTCAAGGAGAAGCAACCAAAACTTTTATCTCTCTCTCTCAATGTTTGTCGTCCACAAGTGTTCCATACAATAACTGGAAGTTTTTATCATCACCATATAAGGAAAGGTCCAAAGTGCATGATGTGATCCTCTGGTCTTCCTGACTACTCTTAAAGGTCAAGTGCTAGTGACATCATCAAGGGGTGGCTAGTCCCTTGAAGAAACAACCTAGCTCAACCATCTAGGAGAGGAGGGAATCACACATGATCATCTTTGTTAACTGACCAAGATCCACTTGGTTAACTGACCAGGAATACATCTGCAAGACATGCTTGGTCCTAGACCAAGAATCTTCCTGGTTCTAGAAGAGGATGTCTTTGTCTTTACTGCAAGATCTGCTTGGTCCTTTGGCCAAGAAACTATTTGTTCCTTGACCAGAATGACCTAGAGATTGATAGGGACCCTCGCCACATGTTAGGGACTTTGCCATGGCTCTAACCTGCTTGGTCCTGTTGCCTCCTTTCACACACCTGGGGGGACGTGGCAGAAATCTTCAATCCACTCGGTGTGTCCTTGGGGGAAAGTCTCGAGTCAAGGTGTCACCTTGTTCTTGATTCCTCCGTTTAGGCCAACTCCTAATCGAAGCCAAGGGTGGTAGACCCTATGAAATTACTAAAGCTATTAAAGCTTAGTGCGATGGTGATGAATGAGTTATTTAGGAGTCTGATAAACCAAATTTGACATAAGATATTGCAATATTAATTAGACCACAACAACATAAAGATCAATATACGATAAGCAAAGCATGTGGAAACATATGATGGTATCAAGTAAAAAGCAACCAGTGCCAATAATGGAGTCCACAAATGAAAATGCTGTTGTATTGCGGAAAGAAGTGTTGTAAGTGCTCTTGGTCAAATTTTAGATTAAATATGGGATGAATTGATTAAATTAAGGGAAACGTGGACTCCAAATATACTCAAAGTTATGAGGAGTATGTCCAAAATCGTTATCCGATGCGACTCCTCGCAAGGAAATTTGGGCTGGTTGGAGTCTCTGAGACGTGTTCAACACTACACCAACAAGGGTGTAGCCTAACGGTGTCCTGAGGTCGCTACCCAGTTGTTCCTGCTTCGTTTGTCGATTTTTACACCGCACCAGATTAATTCGAGGCGTTGGATTTTTGCTCGGGAGGTTAATTCGGGGCATGAAGACTTAATTAATCTAGTCACCCACGTTGCTTTTGATGCAGCCGACTGGTCGGACGAACCGTAATGGTGTAGAGCATACACAACGGAGCCTAAAGGATTTTAAAGATTTTATTAAAGGTTTTCTTTTAAAAGAAGAAAAAATGAACCTCCAAGATCTCTTTTGGTTCAAGTGAACTGTAATCGGGAAAGGAAGGAGGAGTTGATGTTATGAGTGTTTTAAGTTCTTGAAATTAGAAATAAAGTGCTTGAACAAAAAGAAAACACGGTTATCTAATTATCCTACCACGAACCTCTTTCCCTTTTCAAGTCACTCAGGAAATCGTGGGGTAAGTAGTAAGTTTACTTTGAGAACTTGAAAAGATGTAAACAATTTGCAATGTAATCACAATGTACACTACTTATATGTTAAAAGTTAAAAGTTATAGATTAGTTTTGCATTCGTTATCTAGCTAGATTCTATTTCAAATTTTACTTTAGAATCTTTAGTTTTATATATATATATTTGTAGATCTAGCCTAGTCTTGACCTCTCAAGTAAGGCTTTGTTCTGAAAGAGATCCCTGACTGTAATGTCCTCGTCCGATTAGGCAACAAACACACGCTAACCTACTTAATCCCCATAGGTTCGAGCGGGTATTGCATAAGAGGGGATTGACTGAGGACATTTGGTACTTAGAACAACTTGGGACACATATTCAGTACTAAAGTCAGCAGTAGGCTAAAAGAAGCCTTTTCTCTTTAGGCTTAAAAAGTCAACATCAAATTAGAATCGCATGCATGCAAAAGTAAAAGCACAAACCCTAAAAGTGACATGCGAACCCTAAAATCGCATAAGGATCTATTTAAAAAGGACGAGGGAGCCTAAAGAGATACTTTTTGATTATTATTGATTTTGGAGCTCTTGAGTAGCAGCACAGTGTGCGGCCACAGCAGTTGGGGTTAAAGATGACGTCTTCAGCTAACGGGGTTTCGGCAGTGAGACATTTGCCCTAGTCTGATTCAGGATAAACCATCCAGGTTTGTCACTGCATCTATTGCATTCATCATTATTCAATGTTCCAGTGTATGCCAGAAGATTATTTGCAGGTTCATCCGTACAGCTGGGGGCATTTAGTTGGGAAACCCAAGTCATTCACCGGGACTCCGGATCACCATGTTTCTTCCGCATGTGGCCTGCATCCTCACTGACAGGATCACTTTACTGCCTTGAGTGATTATCAACCACCAGATTTCTCACTTGGAGCAGCTAGCAGCAGAATACAGTGGTGTGGGGGCGTGAGCATCAGTCAAATAGATCAATTCGCTAGGGTATCTGGAGAGGTCCAAACTCCTGCATGTTCCGGCCATACTCTCTGGCACAGGCACACCTACACTTCGACCAACTTTCAGCTGAAACTGACCATCCCTTCATCAAAATCGTCACCCTTAATTGATTTAGACTGTTGGGGCTATTACGGAGGAAAAAGGGGTTATTTCTTCATCAGTTCAGTTTATCTTGCATGCGTATTTTCTTTGGAGCAATTTCAGCTGACTTATCAGTGGTAAGTGTTCATTCTAACCTGCAAACCCTAACCCTAAATTCAGCTATAATATAGGGAAATTTTGCATGCCCGACTATTTCAGTTATTTTGCATAGAATTAGAAAATATCAATATTTGGGATATTACAGTGGTATCAGAGCTATCTTCTTGGCCAGCTGTGGGCTTAAGAAATGAAAAGTAAATGAATACGAAAGAAGATACTTTTGTAACCTATAGAAAAAGAAGGAGTAGGTACACAGAGGGTTTTGAGGATATCCAACTAGAAGATACCAACTCAGACATGGACCCAACAGGGATACACTCTGATAGGGGAAAAGGAACGAGAGAAGATGAGGATAGGATGGAGTTTCACAACTTAGTATCTGCATTGCAAGACTTAGTAAAAGGGAAAAAGGATGTACTCAATGCAATCAACAGATTATCGGCGAAACTGGAACCAGGTAACACCAGTACACCTCCCTCACCGGTAGATAGAGGGTCTACCAGTAGCAATGGGAAGGTTGCATACACCAGTATACATAATACACCTCACATATATAGCAGACCTTCCAACAGGCCTACTATGCTTCACTTCTTAGCAGATGTAGTAGGAGGCCCAGTCATGCAGGTAGAACCTAGCGAACCCTTTGGGGCTTATTTGCAGGAATATTGTTAGGAACCCATGTCAATCCCTCTCTTTACTATGTTAGTATATTGTTGTTGGACGCATATGCTTTGTAAGTCGTCCCATAGTAATTGTTGATCCATAGTTTGTGTTATTGTTGTGAGGCGCATATGCTTTGTAAGCCGCTTGTAGTATTTGTTGACCCATAGTATTGGCACCCATAGTTTATATTGGCCCATGGTTTTGACCCATGGTATTGGCGCCTATTTTTAATATATAAGTGTGTGTTGAGGCCAAGGAAGGCACCGTGAAGTTATTTTGTATTGAGCTTGCTCAAAGGAGGTTGTTCCCTCGAAGTGGCTTGCGATTAATATAAAAATGATTTTGGGTTCTGCTGCTATATCGTGTGTTTTGATTACTTGTTTGCTGCAGGGTCCTCACATCTGGTATCAGAGCACTTTCTTTAGCACAAGTGGAAATTTTTTTTTTTTTGGGCGGCGACTTTCTGATCAATTTCTGAAACTTTCTGCACAAAATCAGAAGAAACAGATTGCATATCTAAATTCCTCTTTCAAAAATACGCAGTTTCAAAAAAAAATCATCTCATTTGGATTTCTCAAAGTGGAGATATCGCGGATTTAAAATCCGCAATTTTTCAGAATTTCGGTGACGGCCGCGGAAATTGCGGCGCGAAAATCTTTTAACCGAGTGCCCAGATTTCTATTCCGATTTCAAGGGTAGAAGCAGAGTGGTTGTTCCAGTTCCGGAAACATGCTATAATAGCGATTCTGAGCAATATAGATCCAGTTTTTGAACAATGGGTGGAATTTTTGCCCAAATTTTTTTTCTGTTGCAGGTTCGGATCTGGGAATAATCCCTCTCCGCTTAACTGTGGGAAGTACTTGGGCATAAGCCCTAAAACTCATTGTGAGGAGTACCATAGGAACCCCGAAGTAGCTGGCCCATTGAGAGGACCTGTCAGCGAAAAGGGCAACGACCCCTATCTGATTGACTAGTTTCCACCCGTGAGGTAAACCAAGAGCTGTCGTTTGTGGCCAAGCGGTTATCAGTTTTACCTGAGCCGTGGAGTGAGGGGTACTGCCCCAATACGCAAGCCGTCAGACAGCATTGGTGGCCGAGTGAATCCCTTGAACCGATAGGAAGCCGCACATACCTGGGGTCCATATCTATTTTCGGTTGCACAATTGTAGATTTTCTCTGTCCAGAACTGTTGCCGGTCAGTTCCGCGCCGTTGCAGATCCATCTGTTGCCGATCACTTCCGCGCCGTTGCAGATTCCTTCTTGAAAAATCCCCTGCTTATGGTTGTCACCCGCACAGGAGCAAAAATCATGGAGGAAGCTCTTGCAGCCATCCAAGCCAAACTCCAGGAACTGGATGCCAAATTTCTCGGTCTCCATCTTGAGCATTCAGCTATGAACACCAGACGACAGTTCGAGTCTTCATCAACCAATGGGTTCTCTTCTTCCAGCAATTTTCACAGTCCGAAGCTAGATTTTCCTCGCTTCAACGGTACTGATCCGACTGGATGGATCTATCGTGCAGAACAGTATTTCAGTCTTCATAATACTTTTGATGTCAACAAAGTTCCACTTGCCTCCTTTCATTTGGAACAGGAAGCTCTTCAATGGTATTGTTGGTACATCAAGGCTCATGAAGAGCCAAAATGGCCTGCTTTTTGCCAGCTCCTTTTGAAACGATTTGGTCCTAGTGCTTTTGATGACTTCACAAGAGCTCTCACTAAACTTCGCCAAACTGGCACTGTGAAAGAGTATCAAACTGAATTTGAGAAACTAGCTAATCAAACTGAAGGATTACCTGATGACTTCTACCGGAGCTGTTTTATCAGTGGTCTAAAGGATGCAATTCGCTCTGAGGTCAAAATGTTCAGTCCCACCACAATGATGGAAGCCCTGGGGTTGGCTAAGTTGGCAGAAGACAAGATGGCAGCCCAACAGCGCTCCAAATCCTCTTTTGTTCCCTTCCGCAATATGGGTTCTCAACGACCTCCCATTCCGCCAGCTCCTCGCTCACCTCCAATCAAGCATTTGTCTGAAACAAAGATGCAAGCACGCAGAGAAAAAGGGCTTTGTTATAATTGTGATGAGAAATTCAGTCGGGGACATCGATGTGTTCAACAAAAGATCTATCTCTTGGATGTGGATTCTCCACCTGCCTCTGAAATTGGTGAAGAAGTTGCCGATGTAATGGATGCTCCGGTTGACACTCAGGAGCCACCTACTGACCCTCCATCTCCGGACGACCAACCTGAGATATCCCTCCATGCTTTAGCTGGAGTCACTGCCCCCCAAACAATGCGGGTACGCGGTTACTTCAAGAAGCTTCCTCTTACAATACTCATTGATTCTGGCAGCACTCATAATTTCATTGACCCTCGGATCGCCAAACAAGCTGATTGTTTTATCCATCCTTGCTCCAACTTTGAAGTCATGGTTGCCAATGGGGGCACCTTACCTTGCAAAGGGAAGTGTCGTAATGTGCGTATCTCTATGGGAGATTATAACCTCTGCTCTGACATGTTTGCCTTGACCTTAGGCGGATGTGATGTGGTTTTGGGCGCTCAATGGCTGCGCACAGTTGGCCCCATATTATGGGATTTTGCTGAACTTTGGATGCAGTTCTCCCCCGATGGACACAAGCACACATTGAAAGGCTTACAACCAGGGTCTCTCAGCATCATCAGTTCACATCGCATGGAAAAACTCTTTAAGAAGAGTTCCCATGGTGTCATTGCTCAGCTCCATTCCCTTCAAATGCAACCATCAGCGGTCCCCACTACTCCTTTGGATCTCCAACAAATTCTGGATCGCTATACAGGTGTTTTTGCTGAACCAGTGGGACTTCCACCTTCACGACCAGAGGACCATCGTATTCAGCTCCTCCCTGGTAGCATTCCTCCCAACATCAGGCCCTATTTGCGGAAATTCATTCTGGTATTTTTTGATGATATCCTCATCTACAGTAACACATGGGCTGAACATCTCCAGCCTCTGGCTCTTGTAATGCAACTTTTCTCTGATCATCATCTCCATGCCAAAAAGTCTAAATGTGTTTTTGGCCAAAAGGAAGTTGAGTATCTCGGGCACATTATCTCAGCACAAGGGGTTCGTGTGGATCCTGCCAAAATCGCTGCCATGAACAATTGGCCACCTCCTAAGACACTCACGAGCCTTCGTGGTTTTTTGGGGATGACTGGCTACTACCGCAAGTTTGTCAAGGATTATGGGAAGCTTGCAGCTCCATTAACTGCGCTGTTGAAAAATGATGCTTTTACATGGACACCTGTTACTGAGCGTGCATTTGACAAGCTGAAACAAGCTATGTGTACTACACCCATTCTAGCTATGCCCGATTTTTCCAAGCCCTTCACTATTGAGAGTGATGCTTGCGGCAATGGACTTGGTGCTATTCTCCTTCAAGATGAACACCCCATTGCGTTCACCCGCAAATCCCTTTCCGGTAAGAATTTAGCTGCCTCTACATATGAGAAAGAAATGATGGCCATTTTGCATGCAGTACAAAAGTGGCGACCCTACCTCTCAGGGGATCATTTCTGCATCCAGACTGATCACCAGAGTCTGAAATATTTCCTAGAACAGCGTGTATCCTCCCCAGCACAATAGAAATGGGTTAGCAAACTCATGGGTTCTGACTATGAGATCACTTATAAGAAGGGTACGGACAATCTTGTGGCGGCTGCCCTTTCTTGCACATTTGATGACCAAGGTTCTCTTTCCGCTATTTCTATGCCTGTTCCAAATTGGTTGCAATCGGTTCAGCAGGGTTATGTCAACAACTCTTCATTATCTCACATCATCCAACGCTTGGACAACAACCCTGCTGTTGTTCCACATTACTCTTGGGATGGTGCTTCACTGCGATACAAGGGTCGTCTGGTGCTTCCCCAGAACACAGCTCTTCAACAAGCTATCTTCTATGAACTCCATGCTTCTCTGTCAGCGGAGCACTCTGGTTTTCTCAAAACGTATGAACGGGCACGGCGCAACTTCTTTTGGCAGGGCATGAAAATGACACTTCAACAGATGGTGGTTGAATGTGATACCTGCCAACGCAATAAGGGTGAAACAACACCCCTTTTGAGATTGCTCGAGCCCTTGCCCATACCTCCCCAGATATGGACAAATATTTCTATGGATTTCATTGACGGGCTCCCTAAAACTGGAGGGAAGACTGTGATTTTGGTTGTGGTTCATCGCCTCTCCAAATATAGTCATTTTTGTGCTCTCAGCCATCCCTATACAGCCTCTTCTGTTGCTCAACTTTTCCTGGACCAGATCTTTCGTCTTCATGGAATGCCTTCTTCCATTGTCTCGGATCGTGATGCGACTTTCACCAGTCATTTTTGGACAGAACTCTTTCACCACACTGGCACCAAACTGAAGATGTGTTCAGGTTATCACCCCCAAACGGATGGTCAAACTGAAATTATCAATAAATGCTTGGAACCTTATCTTCGTTGCTTCTCCTCTGAGCAACAACATCAGTGGGCAAAGTGGCTCCCTCTCGCTGAATGGTGGTACAATACCTCTTACCGCACTGCCTCTAAAATGACTCCATATGACGCAGTTTATGTTCCAGCACCGCCAGTTCTTCTTCCTTACACCCCCAACAATTCTCCAGTTCAGGCAGTTGACGCGGTCCTTTGCATTTTGCGCGAAAACCTTCACATGGCAGGAAATCGCATGAAGCAACAAGCTGATCAACACCGTTCTGAGCGCACTTTTGAAGCCGGTAATATG
>LPNX010231697.1:439083-452802 GCA_001517045.1 Pseudotsuga menziesii | reverse complement strand
CAAAGGAGGTTGCCCCCTCGAAGTGGCTTGCGATTAATATAAAAGTGATTTTGAGTTCTGCTGCTATATCGTGTGTTTTGATTACTTGTTTGCTGCAGGGGCCTCACAAATACAGGGACTTGGGGGATGAGTTTCATGCAGCCATGTCTTTTTTGGATTTTTGCAACATGAAGAGTAGGAACAGGTCCAGGAATTTCAACAAGGGATTCAATCATAACTATGAGTTACAGAAAACCTTGGATAGGTTGACCATCCCAAACTTTGATGGGACTCGTGGAGGTTTAGCAAGGATATGGGTACAGAAGTTGGATACCTATTTCCAACTCAATCCCATGACAGAGACAGATGTCATTAAATTGGCTACACTCCACTTGGACGGAGAGGCTCATGAGTGGTGGTACCACATATTAGTGACATTGGGTCACAACACCATCCATTCCTACAGCGAGTTCACTCAAAAACTCATGGAATGGTTCGACAGGAAGGATCCAGAGATACATTTCAAAGAGTTGGCTCAACTCAAAAAGATAGGTAGCACCGAGGCCTTCATCTCAGAATTCCAAAGGATAGCAGTCATGGTGACGGATGTATTAGAGAGCAGGTTGACGATGTTGTTTACTAAGGCCCTAACAGAGCCACTACGGGGATGGGTGAAAGCCTATAAACCCCCCACTCTACAAGATGCCATTAGCCGAGCCAGAGATCTCCAAGACTCAGTTTCAAAGAACAGGTTCCCTCTCAAAACCAACTTTCCAGTTAGGGACAAGGATAAGAAACCTTTCCAGCAGGATTTTCCAAAGAAAACATGGTTAGACGAGGACATTAGGAAAGACTTGAGGCATAAGAAATTATGTTTTACTTGTCAAAAACCATGGGTTCCAGGACACAGGTGCGTAGGAAAGGCCAAGGCTCACTACATTGAGGTATATTCGGACAGTGACCGAGAGGACTATGAGCAGGAGACGACAGAAGAATTACGGGTAGCAGAGGAAGAGTCACTCCCTGGTGATACACAAAAGGGAGTTATTGCTACATTATTTGGAGTACCTAGACTCCATACTCTAAGGGTCAGAGGAGTAGTACAGGGTCACAGAGTGGGAGTATTGTTAGATGGAGGAGCAACCCACAATTTCATTGATGCAGCTTGGGTATCCAAGAGAGGTATTCTGACAGAGAAGTTTGAGGGATTTACTGTAGCAGTAGCTGAAAACTCTAGCATGGAATGCAACTATTGGATTCCAAAACTGAATGTCACATTGGGCAACTACTAGATGACAGATTCATTTTATGTAGTGAATGTGGCAGATACACATGTAGTATTAGGCGTTCAATGGCTTTATTCCATAGGGAAATATAGCACAGACTACCGAGCAATGGAAATGGAATTCCAAGGGCCAGATGGAAAACGGGTAGTTTTGAGGGGCATGAACACTTATCCCCCAAAACCGGTCTCTTCACATAGAATGGAGGCAGTACTCAGACAGGATGACATAGAATGGGCTGTAGAATGTTTGGTCACCTTTAGGAAACCTCCGGAGAACAACACACAACACCCAGATGATATTTAGTCTCTATTACAGAAACACGAAAGGGTATTTCGGGGCCTTCCAGCAGGTAGACCGCCAGACATGGGCTTTGAGCACATCATTGAGCTAGAGGAAGGGACACAGGCAGTCATCACCACCCCTTATCAGCATCCCTAAAGATATAAGGACGAGATTGAGAAGACGATCAAGGAATTACTACAGCTTGGAGACATTTGGCCCAGCTCTAGCCCCTTTGCGTCATCAGTGGTCTTAGTCAAGAAGAAGGATGGCACATTGCGAATGTGCATCGATTACAGAGCACTCAACAAAAAGACCATCAAAAACAGGTATCCCATCCCTAGGATTGATGAACTCATGGACAAGCTGCGAGGCTCCAAATATTTTTCAAAGATTGATCTTCGCTCGGGGTACCATAAGATCTGAGTAAGGGATCAAGACATTTCTAAAATAGCTTTCCGTTGTCACTATGGGCACTATGAATTTCTGGTCATGCCTTTTGGACTTACCAATGCTCCAGCCACTTTTCAGTCATGCATGAACCATACTTTCAGAGCTCAGTTACATAAGTTTTTGCTAGTATTCTTTGATGACATCTTGATTTGTAGCAAAACATGGGAGGAACATTTGAAACATTTGTACGAAGTATTGAGCATTCTAGAAGAACACTCGCTTTACGCGAAGATGTCCAAGTGTGAATTTGGCATGAAGGAAATGTTGTATCTAGGGCACATAATCAGTGCAGAAGGGGTATAGGTTGATATGGAGAAAATTCGAGCTATCAGGGATTGGCCCATGCCAAAAACAGTCATAGAATTGAGAGGCTTCTTAGGCCTTTGCACATATTACCAGAGGTATGTTAAGGGGTTCTCCCAATTCGCTGCACCCCTCACAGATCTCACAAAAAAGGGAGCCTTCACCTGGACAGAACTAGCACATAAAACTTTCGAGGAGATGAAAGTCATCATGAGTTCTTGCTCGATTTTAGCATTACCAATCTTCTCACAGCCATTTGTAGTAGAATGTGATGCCCAGGAGAGGGGCTAGGAGCAGTATTGATGCAAAACCATCACCCCATTGCATTTGAAAGCAAGAAACTGAAGAACTATGAGCGCCACTGCTCCATATATGACAAGGAGATGCTAGCCATCTTACATGCTCTCACTAAATTCAGACAGTACCTGGTGGGCAGCAAGTTCAAAATCAAGATAGATCATAATATCCTCAAGTACTTCTTGGAATAGAAGGAGTTGAATGAGCGCCAATAGAAATGGGTCAGTAAACTAAAAGCCTACGATTTCGAGATAGAGTATGTGAAGGGTAAGAACAATATAGTAGCCGATGCATTATCCAGACGACCCGCTTCATTATCTCTCATGAGCATATCTACAGATTGGAGGGCTCTTCTCTTAGTGGAATACTCCAAAAATAAATTCGCTTGCGAATTATTGGATGGGAAGGTTTAGGATAACAGGTACAGAATTATTGATGACATCATCTATTACATGAGCAGGATTTACCTCGTCCTAGAATCAACTTTAAGAAAGAAAATCATACAGGCGACACATGACTCTCGTCTATCAAGACATTAGGATTTCTTGAAGACCTACAGGCAGATCCGAGAGAGGTTCTCATGGAAGGGCCTCAAGTGGAAGGTTATGCAACACGTGTGGGAATGTAGCATTTGTCAGCAAAACAAGATTGAGCACATCCATCCAGCAGGGTTGCTTCAGCCACTACCAATTTCGGAACATAAGCGGGAAAGTATCTCCATGGACTTCATTACAAGATTGCCCAAGGTCCAAGGGAGAGATTGCTTATATGTCGTGGTTGATTGACTGACCAAATTCGCCCATTTATTTTCTATATCATCCGATTACTCCACAGCCCAGGTAGCCGAGTTATTTTTCAGAGAGGTCTTCAGGTTACACGGGTTACCCAAGACCATTGTCAATGATCGGGACAGTAGATTCACCGGTGCCTTTTGGCAAGAACTATTCAGGTTAGTAGGAACCGAGCTTGCTACCAACACGAGTTATCATCCCCAGAGTGATGGACAGACCGAGATTGTCAACAAGTGGATTGAAGGGTATCTGAGGAACTATGTAGCAAGGCAGCAATGTACTTGGATTAAATGGCTACACTTAGGGGAATACTGCTACAATACTACCTACCACATGTCTATTAGGATGACTCCTTTTAAGGCATTATATGGCTATGATGCTTTGGACTTTGCAGATGTAGCATTCGGAGACAACAGGGCTCCTAAGGCTAAGGATTGGATACAGGACAGTCAGGACATCCTTAAAATCCTGAAAGAGAACGTACAGACAACCCAGAATCAGCAGAAGCTGTATGCTGACAGGCATAGGATTGAGCGCAGCTTTGAAGTAGGAGATCTGGTATACTTACGGCTCCAACCATACAGACAGTCTTCACTTAAGAAGAAAAGAGCAGAAAATTTGAAACCTCGCTTCTACAGACCATACAGAGTTATCAGAAAGGTGGGAGAGGTGGCGTATGAACTAGAACTGCCACCGGAGAGCAAAATTCACAATGTATTCCATGTGTCTAGCCTGAAAAAAACCATTGGACAACACATTGCTCCATCAACAGAGTTACCTCCCTTAGATGATGAGGGACTATTGGTACTAATTCCGGAACGGATCGTACAGACTTGAGAGAGAAAACTCCGGAACAGAGTGATTAGAGAATACTTGGTCCAATGGAAATAATTACCTCCGGAAGATGCCACATGGGAAGGAGAACAAGTATTGCAGCATCCCAGTTTGCAGTTGCTTGAGGACAAGCAATCTCAAGCAGGGAGGACTGTAATGTCCTCGTCTGATTAGGCAACAAACACACGCTAACCTACTTAATCCCCATAGGTTCGAGTGGGTACTACATAAGAGGGGATTGACTGAGGACATTTGGTACTTAGAACAACTTGGGACACATATTCAATATTAAAGTCAGTAGTAGGCTAAAAGAAGCCTTTTCTCTTTAGGCTTAAAAAGTCAACATCAAATTAGAATCGCATCATGCAAAAGTAAAAGCACAAACCCTAAAAGTAACATGCGAACCCTAAAAGCACATAAGGATCTATTTAAGAAGGATGAGGGAGCCTAAAGAGATACTTTTTATTATTATTGATTTTGGAGCTCTCGAGTAGCATCACAGCGTGCGGCCACAATAGTTGGGATTGAAGACGACGTCTTCAGCTAACAGGGTTTCGGCAGGGAGACATCTGCCCTAGTCTCATTCAGGATAAACCATCCAGGTTTGTCAGCGCATCTATTGCATTCATCATTATTTAGTGTTCTAGTGTATGCCAGAAGATTATTTGCAGGTTCATTCGTACAGCTGGGGGCATTTAGCTGGGAAACCCAAGTCATTCACCGGGATTTCGGATCACCATATTTCTTTCGCATGTGGCATGCATCCTCACTGACAGGATCACTCTACTGCCTTGAGTGATTATCAGCCATCGGATTGCTCAACTATAGTAGCTAGCAGTAGAATACAAAGGTGTGGGGGCATGAGCATCAGTCAGGTAGATCAATTCGCTAGGGTATCTGGAGAGGTCCAAACTCCTGCATGTTTTGGCCATACTCTCCGGCATAGGAACACCTACACTTCGACCAACTTTTAGCTGAAACTGACCATCCCTTCATAAAAAATGCCACCCTTAGCTGATTCAGACTACTGGGGGTATTACAGAGGAAAAAGAGGTTATTTCTTCATCAATTTAGTTTATCTTGCATGCGTATTCTCTCTGGAGCAATTTCAGCCGGCTTATTAGTTGTAAGTGTTCATTCTATCCTGCAAACCATAACCCTAAATTCAGCTATAATATAGAGAAATTTTGCATGGCAGTTTGCATGCCTGACTATTTCAGTTATTTTGCATAGAATTAGAAAATATCAGTATTTGGGATATTACACTAAATGTAATTTCCTTATATGCAAAACTGATGTATTGCTTAGAATAAATCACAAGCACACAATCTATCCTTAAAGGGCTGTATAGATTAATACATTTGTTACTTGCTTTCACTAAATCAAAACAAACATTTTCCTATACCATGTATGCTCTACCCCTCGCAGCTTAGTCTGAGACTTGGGGATATCAAAAGCGGTATTTTGCATTCATTAATTCCTCATATCTAATTAATCAATTCACATTAATAAAATTTACAACCCCCAAAACATTACGGAAATCCGGCGCAACGAGCTTAAGAAGTAGTGGGCAAATTCTTCAGGAAAAGCAGGAACAACTAGAAAGTGACCGTGGGGCCCCATTAGGCTACACCCTTGTTGGTGTAGTGTTGAAACCCCCCCACGACTCCATCTAGCCCAAATTTTCTCGTGCGGAGCCACTCTTCTTAGAATCTGGACATATTCCCAGTACCTCACGGTATATCGAGAATCCCTTTTACCTTAATTCACTCATCATTGAATAAAATTAAAACTGACCAAGTACACTGCAAAATATCTATCATTTTCAACAACACTTATTTTACTTTGACTCCATTTTGTCACTGGTTTATATTGTATCAATATTTTATTCTGCTTCATTCAAATCTATTGTGAATGCCATTTTATGTTGTTGAGTTATATTATTTCAATTTTTGCAGTACTTGATTTATATATTATTTAATTCTAAAACAACTCTTAACAACCATTTCATCCATAACTAATAAACTTCAAGATCCTTAGAAAGTCTTTCGTAGGGACTACCCTCCTTGGCTCCATTAGGAGTGGCCTAAATGAAAGAGTCAGGATCACTTGATCTTGCTCTTAGCTTGATCTAAAGTGACAAGAGCCCGTCCGGTGTGACAGCTACCGTTCTACAGTAGTGGACAAGGCCCTTCCATGTCACTTGGTTAGATACCCTACCTCTACTGTCCCAGATAGGATACCTTTGGTGGTAGCTACACTTTGAGTGATAACAATAACCATCTTCAATAAAGAAGAGATCCTCAAATCGATCATCCTTGAAAGATTCATCTTCAACAGCAAAAATGAGAGGAAGTCGCACCAAACTCTCATCACCATGAGAAGAACAAGGAAAAGCATCAACCATAGTTACCTTACCTTTGTCAACCACGTCTTTAATATCCTTTTCAATGTCTTCTTGAGCTTTTTCTTCAAGCAAGCCTTCTAGGGCTTGATTTTCAATGTTCATCATGCATGCCATTTTATTCTAGGGGCAGTGGCTATTCAACAAGAGATTCTTCATTTTCATCTTCATCTTCATCTTCATGGATTTCCTCTTGGACATGTTTCTTTGCGGAGGGGCAATCATGTTTTCCATAAGTTTTTTTATCAAGATTAGGATCCTATTTTTTGCTGAATCCCTTGACTAAATGCACAAGTGAAGATATCCCTTTGTCAAGAAGCTCATCCTACCAATACTCCACATCCTTGTTATTTGAAAAATCAAGAGACATTATGAACAACTTCATTTTAACATCTTGATGCATTACGTTCAATATTGCAAGCTATCCTCTGAATAACATAATGTGCATTGCATCGTCGTATTCACAAAATTTTGGGATGGTTTCTTCCCAATTATTATTATCGAACTGATCTGGATATCTCAGGATGCTCGAAAAACCCAGTGGATCATTATAACAACAGAACAATCGACACTTAAGAAACTCCATATCATTTTCCAATCTTCAAACTTGTAAACACATGAAATCATACCTCAATTCGAGATCGAAATGGTGGAGTTGCTAGGTAAACCTGGAATGCCTTCACATGCTACTTGCTTAACCCTACAAGCAACAAGTCTTCAAAATCTGTAAGGACAATGACTTCATTCCTTCAGGGAGTCACCACATGAGAAGAAAAAGTTGTGATAGTAATCTCCCACAAAATGTCGTGAAGCTTCAATCTTCAATTTCTGGGAAAAGGGATTTGTCCTTGGTAACAACGCCAAAAAATGTTACTGTGTGAACTAGTGCATGTAGTTAAAGCCCCAAAGATCGCTGCTAGTTCACTATAACCTGAGAGGTGTTATTGATTGAGTCATTGTAACCACAATAACTACCCTTGCACTTCTGGTTGGCTCTTCTCCAACTCGAGGGGACATTCCTAGATAGGATTGCTAGGCTATGATAATGAGGGCACAAGGTGATTTGGGAGTGATAACTTTAGCAAAACAAGCTTGTAGTTTTTAGGGTTTTTTGAATAAGTGATGGAGAGACCCAGAAGATAATGCCAATATACAACTAGGGCAATGGAGTCAAGATGAATCAAATGGCAAGTGAGGCTAAGAAGAATGCCTAAGCACTACCACTTTGTATTGATATCATGTTACCACACAATCCCATTGGCCTACTTTAGTGGTCATTTGTTGGAAATTAATATAATGATCTTATCTTACTTTATCTTCCTAGGTCAACTTTTCTATAACAAGGCCATTGGGGAAATTTTAGTTTGACTCCATAATCCAAAATGTGTTGCACTAATCTCTCATTCTCTTGCAACCATCCAAAACTCTTTAAAAAAATCAAATCTTTTTTATTTTTTTGTTTCTTTTTAGTGAAATCTTGTAACCCTAAAAAGAAAATCTAAAGTTGGATTTCGCTTCGATCTAGTGTTTACATTGAATATCTTAGATAGATCTTAATTTTTTGAATTTTGTTCTTCATAGAAAATATTATAAATAAAGAAATTTGTTAATTGTCTATTGATAATTAACTTTGAACATTAATATTTGGATAATTGACTTAAAATTATAAATCTAGAAATTCCTTCTATTGTTTTATCTTCATTTTCATATTTATTTCCAAAAAACAATTCATAAAAATAAAAATAAAGTTTATGTTTTATTGAATATCATTAGATTTAGAAATTTTGGGATTTATTTCATGTTTTTGGCAAGTTGACTAGTCTTTTATTGGGATAATTTCTGAATTTCTGCAATCTGAAAATTACCCTAAAAAAAAGGAATTTCCAGGGTTAGTAATAGTATCTCTTGAAATTTAACTGTTTTATCATTATTGATTTAGCTTAGTTACCTAGAGTTTAATTTCTGCATTTACTCACTATTGCAGAAATTTGTTGAGGAAATTAGATCGTTTAAACTTTAAAGGTTTTATTTTGAGTTATTTTCCTAACTTTTTAATCCCAAAATTTCTGCATTTTTTAGATAATTTCCATAATTAAATTCTTGCTTTTATAACATAAAACACTCATAAGACATATAGAGGAAATTAAAAGTTGTTTTTACTACTAGATCTTCAAGACTAATAACTAATACTCATAATCTAAGTGTTACTTTTCGTTCATGTTTATTAGATCTGCTCTTTTGCAGTTTCCATATCATAGATTAGATCTCCTTTATGTGTTTTATTTCCCAAGTAGTTGGCTGTAATCGCATTAACTCCTATAGTTTACTCATCCTTTGTTTATTTTATTAGGGTCTACCTTTCTTGGCTTTGTTTAGGGGTTGGCCTAAATAGAGAGGTTCAATGTTGTGGTGACAATTGCACCCAACTTGAGCTTTTCCCCCAAGGCAGCATCCAATGAGTTAAGATTTTTCTCTCGTTTCCCAGGTGCAGATTAGGAGTCAAGAACGAGAACTGTGGTCCAATGAACAATGTAACCAACCTGATGGAATCTCATTGGCTCTCAACCCTCCAATAATGCAATCACAGTTGGGAGTTAACACATTGGTAATTACTAATTATCCATCCTAAAGTGAGAGACTAGGGTGCTAAAGTGACAATGGTAATTCTTTCAAGTTCCATTTGAAGTTTCACTTGATGAGGACTTTGCACCTTAGGTGAGAGTTTAAGTGGTAACACCTTCTATTCATTAGATTCATGCATACTTAGTAGGTCTTGTACCTTAACTTCTTGTTTTCTTATTTATTTCTTTCTCATTTTATTAAAGATTGTGCTTTGCACAAACATTAAACCTCTCATGCTGCTCATTCTTTACATAACCTCTTTGTTGAAAAACACAAAACCACTAGATCCACCTCCAAGCAAATTGATCCATCTCAAGAATGGCCATGAAAATATTGCCTTGAGTGGCAACATCAGTCAACTTGAGCCCCTCCCTGCCATCCTTGGAAATAATACACGTCTCAAGGAGCTAGAGGAAGATCTTTTTCCCCACCATAATATGTACATAAGTAGGACATGAAAACCTGCTCCAGTAAGTGAAACTGAGCCCTACTAATTAAGCAACAAAGATACATAATTGATCTGCAATACCTGGAGATTTCGCCCAACCATTGTTATCTTCCCAACAAATGAAAGGTCCACTATTTTATTTGTGTTGTTTTCATTTGGTCATATCATACTGCATTATATCTTGGTTTTAATGGTCAAAGGTTTCCTTTCATTTTACTTCTATTGAGGAAATGGCTATTTTCAAATGCGTTGTATAAATTTCTTGAATCACCTTGAGGAGTTGGTTTGAATTCCATTGTGATACCATGTTTGAAATGGCTTATTATTGGCAAAAAACATATAATGTGTGCTTAGAATTGCTTAAATAATCTTGATTATCATATTAACTATGAAGGGAACTTTTTGTGCATGTAGGTTTCTTCTGGAATTCTCTACTTAGGCTTCTTCAATGGTTTTGGTCCTACACGTACTCAGTCAAAAATGGTATGTCCTTAAAGCTCACATAGTAAGAGTATTAACATAGTGCAATTCAAAGGGTATTAGATATGTTGTCAAAAGGTAATGTTCTTTGAACTTTTAAAGTAATGGATACAAGCTTGATTAAGAACATGCTGTGGTTATAACTTATAATATCTCTAAATGGCACTGTTATTGTTTTTTGGTTCTTATCAAATTATCAGTATGGCGTTTCAAATTAACTAAAACATATGTTTGTTTCTCAATATACCAAGGAGACTTTCTCATCCATGTGCCATAATTAACATATTTGTTTTGGATAAACTGTGAATTCTCAATCTAATTATACCTCTATTTTCCCTAAAGCATAACGAGTAGTGAGGAAAACAATCAATGACCAATATTTTAGCTTACATTAGATATTCATCTACTTTTTATTTCATGCTTTTATTCCATATGTAGAAGCTATGCAAGTTTCTCAAGGTTTTCTTAAGATATTTAGCCGGTCAATGGCTAGGATTTTTGTCCATGTTGATTTCTTGTAGATCATGTTGTTGTGTTTCTTGTGTTGTTCTCCATTTTTTGTTTGATTCATGTGGTGGGCAACTATCTTCTAAAAAATAAAATGATTGTTAGAGGCTATAGAGTTTCATAGGGATGGAATTGGTTCAAAAAAGGCATATGGGATTACAATTAGTAGGTTGATGCTATGTTATGGGCCTTAAGTTTTGTTCTCTTTCCTGTTAAACATTTTCATGTTTGGAACATGATTACTTATCTTTTTATTTTTGAAAATACATCTTATATCACATCACTAACAAAATATACATCAAAATATAAAAACCAATGAGCTAGTTTGTAATTATACGTAAGGACCTACACTATATAGGTAAGAAGTGCTAACATATGTACATTGTTGATTTTTCTGAGCAGCATCGAGAGCCATTCTCTTCGGAGAATGGGGACACCTAGTCCGGGACCACGGTGTAGACTCAACCCAGTGTTGAGTGACCGTTCTGTTGAATGGTAGATATCTGGTCTGGGACCATGATATAACCCTGGCTCTGCCATGGGTAGATTCAACCCAGTGTTGAGTGACCATTTTGTTGAATGGTAGACATATGATCCGAGACCACGATGTAGACCAGTCTAGTATTGGTAGACTCAACTTAGTTCTGAGTAGCCATTCTCTTGGAGAATGGAAGCGCTTGGTCTGTTACCAAGTATTTGACCTGGGGTCAAATTATGCATCCCAAGGCTGAGGCACATGGTTTGTTACCAGGAAGGCATTGTAAGCCCTAGACTTGGTTTAGGCATGTGTGACACTCTGACCCTTGATTTATGGGCTTTGTGTACTTCTCCAAGGCTTAGCTACCCTTGGTTAAGTTACCCTAGTATCTGATCTAGGTGTCACACAGAGTGTGAGATAAAAGCATTAGTAACTCTCTTGGTTTATGATGATGTATTTTGAATGGAATCAAATGACCATAGGGGATCTTGGAAAAGGACCACAGTGAAAGTAAAAAATACATAAGTATTCTTGGACCACAGGTAAAGTAAAAAATACACAAGTATTTTTGGACCATAGGAAAAGGACCACAGGTAAAGTAAAAAATACAGAAGTATTTTTGGACCACAGGTAAAGTAAAAAATACATAAGTATTTTTGGACCACAGGTAAAGTAAAAATACATAAGTACTTTTGGACCACAGGAAAAGTACCATAGGTAAAAGTAAAAAAATACATAAAGGACCTTTTTGGAGAAAAAAGTGTAAAAGTGAAAATTAGAAAAAAAAATGATATTTTATTTTTCTAATTTGGTCCACTTACAGGTGACTCAAGGTTATAAAAGAAGATCAAGTCATTTCATTATTACACACACTTTCTCTCACAGGTACTGCTGCAAATGAGAAGATCTCACAGGTGAAGAAGAAAGTTCATGATTGTGCCCTAGCATGGATGAGTCTAGCTAGGGCATCATCATACATTGAAGACAAAACCCTAAGCTAAGGGTCTCCACCATTTTTTCTGTCTTAAGGGTTTTTTCCAAACCCTTACCTTTTCAGCAGTTAGCTTCACCTTTAGATCTTGGGCAGCCATTTATCAGATTCGGGTAGCTATTGTCAATTTTGGGCAGTAGCAATTGTTTTGGTAGCTCTCCTTCTCTTCATGCTTTGCAGGCCACGGGCTGCTACAACAGCAAGCCTGGGCTGCTACAGCAGCAAGCCCAGGCTGCCTTACAGGCCTTGGGCTACTAGGTAGCAGACCCGGAGGGCTTCCGGGCAGACTTTAAATCCTCGACCCAGCCAACGTGGGACTGCCCCCCACTTCAGCAGCAGCAGAAGGGCAGTCACGGGCTGACTGTTCTTCATTCGGGAAGTCACGGGAAGAGACAGAGGGCATTCCGACCAGGGAAGAAATCACGGGCAGGCACTAATAGAGATTCAGGCAGTTGATAAAGATCTGAGCAGGAAAAAAATATTGATGGGCAGCTTGTCTTAATTTTTGGGCAGTCAATTTTTTATTCTGGGCAGGCCCTAAAGTTTTCTGGGCAGATCTGAAAAATTATTCAGGAAGACTGTTTTGGATAGTTTTGATTATTTCCATGCAAATCTGGAAATTTGAGTACCTAGGGTTTGAAACCCTTGTTCTGAATTTTGCTGTGAAAATTTCTCTATAACTGTGGTTAAACCTAGATTGGGGTTTGAGGAATTTATTTGAAGAATTTCTAAGTCATCTCATTTACGAGATGAGCTACTAATGCTCTTTGGGGGTTTTGTCCTTTGAAGGTTTCCCCAATGAAAAACTCGTGTCCATTGTGTTGATGTGATGAATGTGATTTTTACTGCACTTGTCATTTGTTATTTAAGTTGATCTGCAATTTTTTTAAGTATTTATGCTAATGCTAAAATTCAACATACATTGGCTCCAATTTCAATAGGCCCACCCTTCAAATGTACATAGACATCATTTTCTCCATAAAATGTAGATTATCGTCAACCTTAAGATGTTCAATATTCCTCTCTTGTCATCTAATCATCCAATACCCCAAATTGACTCCTCAAGAAAAATCGTTGATTAAAAATTGACATACTTATAGGTTGGTCCCAAAGCATTTTTGCAACTCTAGCAGCTAGTATTCCATTTAGAAGTTCTTCCCCTTAGTCTTGAATGTTAGGAGTGATGGACATCTTCAAACCAAGGCTCCTTTCTAGATTACACAGTGAAGGCCCCTCAGTGTCGATTATTCTCCAGTTGACATTATTATGCAGTGGATTGGTCCTGTTGCCGCTCATGACCGACGTGCGTGTGTCAAAGCCCAAAATTAGGCACACCAACCCAATGGCAATTGCGAAAAGAGTAGCCACTGTCACCACACTCCTCTCTTCCTCACTTTAGGTTGGCTCTTCTCCAACTCAAGTGGGGCGTCCCTAATTTTAAAATCACTAAGGTAGGAAACAATGGCGGACAAGGTGAATAGAAGAGGCTGCCTTAGAGAAATGGTTGTAGCATAAAAGTATTTGAATGGTTGTGTTGCCCACCTATTTCAACTAGGTGGCAACTCTA
>LPNX010231697.1:405000-438049 GCA_001517045.1 Pseudotsuga menziesii | reverse complement strand
GTGACAGTGGTCCCCAGCTCTAACTTGCCCCCAAGGACACACACAGCAGGTTGGAGACTTTCCTGTGTCTTAAAGTGTGTATTAGGCGGCAACAGGTTGATGGAAGGAGGGAAAGATCAAACCCCACTAATGGACTAGTGCCGGTATACCTAAAGGGAGAAATGGAGTAAAAGGAGAACCCACGAGGGCCTTGTGTCAATGGGGTAGCTACTAGATCTTCTTCCTCCTAACTGTAGAAGATGCACTATGCAAACAAGGGAGATACTACACAATCAAACTTGATAAAGTGTAAACATCAGTACCTGTGTATGCACGCCCACAAAGGGAAAAGGAAAGCAACTACTAGGATTTCCAGCTTCCAATAGGATGATAGCATCCGCTTATGGTCTTCGACGCAAACATAGAAAGGAAAGGGGGATCTAGCAACAAACGATCAGTCACACAAGTTAGTGCCACACACCATAAAGAGCATTCAACTGAACAATCATAAAACCCAAAAAAGTATTTTTTCTATTAAGCCCTGGGGAAAAATCCTTCTAGTTTTTCCATCGATTACAAAGGAGAAGGCTGGCCTCTTTATAGGACCAAAAAGGCCATTCTCATACTTCTTTTCAAAAGGTGAAAAAAAATAATAAAATAATAAAAGAGAAAAAGTGAAAAATCCACTTTCTTCTCAAATCAAAATCTGATCTTGACCAAATCCAAAATATTCGTGGCATATCCATACTCATACATGAGTCAGTTAAAAAAAATCCAAACGCATAGTTGCCACTCAAGTCGATGGATACGTGGGCCCATAATGGGTTGCTCCTAGCTCTACGCAGCAATGGGTTACCCTGAGCGGATGTCAACAATAAATGAAAGACTGCTACGACATGAAAATTGTGATTAGTTGCCAAGATGCAAACGCTGATCCCATTGAGCTATCAAACAAAGAAAATTGTCAGCAAATCATTCTGGTGCTCCAATACTCTGTGTGACCTATCTTCAGTTTCTTTTGAAATGGTGATAACCACCACCATGCATTTGAACTCGGTGTAATCCACCATTGAACTCGACATAATCCATCATTGAAATCGGCATCATCCATGGTAGGAATGCTCTCCTTTCATTGGGCAGATTGATGAAGACACGGGTCATTAGGATGGACAAAATAATGCTGCCAACTCCACAATACGACTTTGTCCCCAGTTAGCTAAATGAAACCTTAAGACTGAGTGTTATTGACTGTGTGATTGGGAAACAAATGAGAAAGACGACAGGAAGTCATCACATATGAAGCATAACCAACTTCTGAAACGACTTTTATGGAGGAAAAATCGTGATCTCAATCAAACATTCAAAACAAAAAAATCGGCTCCATGATTTTGGCTTCCAAATGATACTTAGATCGAAGGTGACCGTGTTTAACTGCTCCAGATTTCAACATGGTAAATGAAAGATTGGATATGTGGGCCCATAATGGGTTGCTCCTAGCTCCACGCAGCAATGGGTTACCCCGAGCGGATGTCTACAATAAATGAAAGACTGCTACAGCGTGAAATTTGTAATCAACTGCCAAGATGAAAACATTGATCCCATTGAGCTATCAAACAAAGAAAACCATTAGCAAATCATTCAGGCTCTCTAATACTCTGTGTGACCTATCTTCGGTTTCTTTTGAAATGGTGATGACCACCACCATGCATTTGAACTCGGTGTAATCCACCATTGAACTCGACATAATCCACCATTGAAATCGGCATCATCCACGGTAGGAATGCTCTCCTTTCATTGGGCGGATTGATGAAGATGCAGGTCATTAGGATGGACAAAATAATGCTGCCAACTCCACGATACAACTTTGTCCCCAGTCAGCTGAATGAAACCTTAAGACTGAGTGTTATTGACTGCATGATTGGGAAACAAATGAGAAAGACAACAGGAAGTCATCACATCTTAAGCATAACCAACTTCTGAAACGACTTTTATGGAGGAAAATTCGTGATCTCAATCAAACATTCAGAATAGAAAAATCGGCTCCACGATTTTGGCAAGCCCAACTTCCGTTGCAAGTAATGGATGAAAAACAAATGAAATTTTAATGTAACTTGAAATGAAAAATAAATCAAATCTAAGAGACTCTCTTGGACTTGTTACAATGACTGAAATTTTAGCAAAAAAGAAAAGGAGCAAAGAGGTAGAAAAAACTAGTTTCACCCCTTCTTGGTGATGGCCTTGAAACTCTTCTTTTATGGTGGCCTTTGTACCCTTCTACGGCTGAAATTTGGTAGAGTTTCTCTTTGTTTTATCACCAACTTGCTAAAAACCATCAAACATAAAATTATAGAATATGCCCAAAATCACCTTGGGGAAGTAAATAATTTGAAATAAACTTGAGTATGTGAGAGGTTAAATCAACTTTAAAACATTCAACAAACTAAAAACAATATTCAGAAATTTACATGTGAGAAGGAAAATCTTTTCACTTTGCTCTTCTAGATTTGAAAAATGGGGCATCCAACCAAGGAATCCCACTCTTCAATCTTGTTGCCCACCTATTTCGACTAGGTGGCAACGTCATGTACATTAAAGATGTACATTATTGTACAATTTGTACCATGGAAAAATCTAAGGATTTTTCACTCTGCAGAGCAATTTGCCCCTTGGTAAACGAAATGTCTGCTCCCCAGCGTGGGAAAATTAATGTAATTCTATGTACTAGTGTGGGTCATATGCTATGGATGCCACACCATGGACCTTATTATTAGGGAAGTCCCCTTCATCGAGTGTTTTTTTCCCTTTCGATTAATCTTGTTCTTTAACGATTTTAATTGGTTGGGTTTTTCACTCAAATCCTCCAAAGTGGTGAACGAGCGTTCTAATAATAGAGTCCATGGGATGGCTAAGGGTTCAAGATGTTATTCATGACCATGCTAGACATCTCCTATAGTCTTATGGAATTTTGTTAGGTTTTTATATTTTTTTAATTTTTTCTAATTTAATAACTTCGCCATTTGGTGGTTAATCAATTGCTATGTTGCATGGGGATTCGTCCCCCCCAAAATTTTTGGCGTTTCCTAAGTTCCCGCGTTTTGGGGACTTTGGAACTCCTTGGAAACATCCCCAATACATCGGGGACTTCATTGGGGACTTTGGGACTTATGAGTCGTACCCTAAACATACCTGTCAAAATTGGGGACTTCTCAAGAATGTCCCTCTACCATTCAGGGACTTCTGGACGTCCCTCAACTTACACAATTAAAAAATAAAAAAATAAAAATTAATTAAAAAGTTAAAAACCTAACATAAACCTCCCCTTATTCCTCTAACTTGCAACCCCTTCCCATTCTCTCTACTCTATCCTATGTTAATAACCTACACTCCAACTCACTGCACCTGCATAACCCTATGGTTTACCCATCACTCCAACCCTCTAGCACATGCATAATCCTCTGCACTACGGTTTTACCCATCACTCTGCGTGTTGCTACTTGCTAGGTCGGCTCCTGTCTATAGTCTCGTGCACGACTCCCCTATCTATGGCTCCCCTTCCTACAATCCCATGTGTGTTCCTCTCAACTTGAAGAGAACAACTCACTGCCCCCTCTTGAGTCTCTGGCTCTCGACACATTCTCAAAGTTTGAGTTCATGGCTCAACACAAGCTCACACTCACAATGAGTTTGCCCCCTCTCAGCCTCAACATGTTGCAGAGCACAGATATTTCATATTTGATATTATTTTTTTTAATTTTTTTTGTTAAAAATCTCAACACATGCTATTATAGTTCTATAAAATATAATTTAGTATCTACAAATGTCATTACAAAAATAAAAATTTATTTGTTATTTAAATTTCGAAATGATTCATCTTTCATGTATACAACGTTGTAAAATTTTGTTACTGTTTTGACTTTTAAGTTTTAAGTTACTGTTTAATAGCTAACTAAGAAGTTAGAACTATTAAAAATTTTCAGTTTTAGATCGTAAGCATGTATCTTGAGTCTTTACTATTTCGTTTTGATAATGGACAATGATGATTGGACAATACTTTATATTTCCTTCTGAAATTTGAATTTTATAATTAGTTCTACTTTTTATTTCAATGTTATATATATATATAATTGACGTCCCCAACCTATCGTCCACTAAAAAATTGGGGGTGCGCTCTAATTGTCTCGGAAACTCGTCCCTACGTTTCCCGCGCCCCCCCGTCTTCGAGGCCACTGCAACATAGATTAATTGGGTTTTAATGAAGTAATATAATTTCTTGAACCTTGGCATTTTGTAATAGGGGCTATGAATACAAATGAAAATGCTATGACACCCCCTAATGTTAGGATATTTAGACACTTAGGAGTTAGTTAAGATCAACTTGTGTAATATATTCGTTAGATAAAGTGTGTTTTTTTAGTATGCATTTGTAAATATTCTAATCCGACGATCATGATATGTTCTAGACATAAAGTGATCCGATGGTTCAACTTCTCTTAGATCATACCTACTCTTGATCCGTGGCTTAACACCCGATTGGTCCATGATCTCTATTTAAAGAGCATGGAGGGTTTTTGGCTAGTTGATCGATTATGAGGAGCTCATTTGTAACTTTCTTTCTTTTGCATAATAAATTGCTCCAAGTAGCTATTTGGTTGGGGTCGTGGATTGTTTTCCTTTCGAGGGTTTTAACCACGTCAAAACATCGATGTGTTGATCTGTGATATGTTTGTGTGAGTGGCTGCTCTGATACCATGTTCGCGTACACAGGGTACTCCCAAAAGATCAAACACCTAGAGCATGGTATGCCAAAATGGATAGCTTTCTCCTTGACATTGGTTTTTCTAGATGCCATTCTGACCCCAATGTTTATACCAAGAAAGTAGGAAACCATCTCATCATACTTGTTCTTTATGTTGATGATCTTATCCTTACTGGTAGTGACCCTAAGCTTTTAACCCATGTGAAATCCAATCTTAAGCAAAATTTTGAAATGTCAGACTTAGGACATTTGCATTATTTTCTTGGCCTCCAAGTCTTGCAAACGAAAGAAGGAATCTTTCTTTCCCAGTCTAAGTATGCTTGTGACCTTCTTCGTCGCTTTCACATGGACGATTGTAAACCAGCCCCTTCTCCCTTCCAGTCTGGAGTCAAACTTTTTGCCACTTGTACTTCCCTTGAAGTAGATGCCACCTTGTATCATCAGCTTGTTGGTAGTCTCTTATACTTGACTCATTCTCGTCTTGACCTTTCCTTTGTCGTTGGTCGTGTTGCCCATTATATGAAAACACCTCATGAAAGTCACTGGAAAGCAACAAAAAGAATACTTAAATATATTCAAGGTACAATTCCGTTTGGGGTTCATTATAGTACAGGGGGGACACCTTTGTTGGTTGGTTTCATTGATTCAGATTGGGCCGACGATCTTGATGATCGAAAGTCTACTGCAGGTTATGTTTTCAGCCTGGGATCTGGACCTGTCACTTTGGCTTGTAAGAAACAACAAGCTCTTTCTCTTTCTTCAGCAGAAGCAGAATATCAAGCCGCAGTTAATGCCAGTCAGGAAGCTTTATGGCTTCGACAGATCCTATCAGAGTTTGGATTCGAGTAGCAGCAGCTTACTCCACTTTGGTGCGACAATCAAAGTGCCATCAAGCTTGCCAAAGATCCAGTTCTACATCAATGCAGCAAACACATTGAGCTACATATGCACTTCATCAGAAATCTTGTTCATGATCACGTTCTTGAAGTGCTCTTTTGCCCTACAGATGATCAAGTTGCAGACATCTTCACCAAGTCTCTTACAGAAGTGAAGTTTTATAAACTTCGATCTATGTTAGGACTTCAGGAACTTGTCATTAAGGGGGGATAGGCTCTAATGCCTCCTTCCTTCTCCTAATAGTGTCACTTTTGTTAATCCTTCAATCCTATCCCAAGTTGTTCTTAAGGGGGGATGTTAGGATATTTAGACACTTAGGAGTTAGTTAAGATCAACTTGTGTAATATATCTGTTAGGTAAAGTGTGTTTCTTTAGTATGCATTTGTAAATATTCTAATACGACAGTCACGATATGTTCTAGACATAAAGTGATCCGACGGTTCAACTTCTCTTAGATCATACCGACCCTTGATCCATGGCTTAACACCTGATTGGTCCATGATCTCTATTTAAAGAGCATGGAGGGTCCTTAGCTAGTTGATCGATTATGAGAAGCTCATTTGTAACTTTCTTTCTTTTGCATAATAAATTGCTCCAAGTAGCTATTTGGCTGGGGCCGTGGACTGTTTCCCTCTCGAGGGTTTTAACACGTCAAAACATCTTTGTGTTGATCTGTGACCTGTTTGTGTGAGTGGATTCCCTAAGTGTTCGGTCTTTTGGGAGTGCCCTGTGTACCTGAACACCTAAACCATTGGTTCAAGTCCCATGTCATTCTAACAAGGGGTTAGGAAGTTAGACCAATTTTGGTTAAGACAAGGTACTTTTTTCGTAGGAAATTAAATTAATTTCTTAAGCTGAAAAATTAAATTATTTGATTTTGAAGGAAAAAATCAAATAAGGCCATGCTAATGAAGTTTGGGGGGTGGCTAAGCATAGTCAATTTTTATTTTTAAATACCCCACCCACCCCATGGTTAAAATAATTTTTTGAAGATTTCCCAAGTGGGGCACCCCTCTTGTACCACCAAAAATAAAAGATAAAAAATAAAAGTTTGAGTCATAAGAACTACTCCCAAGGTGGGCGCCTAATCATGGAAACCCTAGATCTAAGGGTTAAGCTTCATTGTGACATGGATCTATCTTTTTGACCATTGATTTGAAGAGACGCCCTTGCTTTTGATTGGTGGATGGCTTGCAAAGTCAACAAACCTAGATCTAAGGGTGGAGGAGAGTTAGAGTTTAGATCTATGTTTTGGACCCTTGATTTAGGAGTGGGTTTGGGATCTTTTCAACTATAAAAGAAGGTCTCCCCTCCCTCATTATTCATTCATTCTCATGCTAAGGTAATGCTACTGAAATCTTTCTCTCTTCTCCTCTCATATTTTCTCAAGCATTTGGCTCAAGCCTCTTGCTATTGTTGTATTGAATCTTGCCCTAGTTGGGCCTAATAGAAGAAAGCTTTGGAGGAAAATTGTTGGTGTGGATCTCTCATTTTATGCCTGGATTAGTGAGGTAATCTTGTGGATATATCAATTATTGTTACACTTGTTTAGCTTGGAATCTCTCCACAAAATACATCTCTCCACAAAGTATTTTGTGGAGAGACTTGTAGGTAGAAGTACTTCTATCTTCATTTGTGAGTAGATTAGTAAGATTCTACAAAGTATTTTGTAGGATTTATTTTTGTGCTCATCTCTTTGCTTGCTTGTTGCAGCTCTAATAGATTTGTTTTGCAGGGATCTAAAGCTAAGAAGGGCTCCTCCAAGGGTTTCTTGCTTTCAGATCTATTTTTTTGGGTTTTAGATCTAGTGTTTTTTCCATTGTATAGTCGTAAAACCCCCCTTTTTAGGGCCTAAATCTTTAGTATTGTAATTGAACATTTCAGATTTGATATTTTAGTAGCATTTAGGTGGCTGGAAACTTAGTTTCCAGCCCTCTAAACATCACATTTCAACTATTTTTTCTAATCAGATTTTGACCCTAAATTAGTGATTTTTTTGGACTAACTTTTTCTGATAATTTCTTTGAGTTTTCTATGATTTCAGCAAGCTTTTCTTGCTGGTTTGTGACAGGTTTTACATAGGTAAAAGGGAGGTGCTGCCCAAATTGGCCCAGAAATACCTCAACCTTCAACCGGTTCCAAAAAGGGTTCAAACCCTTACCTTTCTCTCTTCTTTTCTGATATTTGTAAACTCCAAAAAAAGTTCTCTTGGGGTATCCTCCAAAATTTTATAAAGCATTTGTAATCTATGTGTAAATAGATTAGGAAGTAGATCACTAGTTGTTGTTTTTTCATTTCAAATAGATCTAGATTTTTCAGTTTTACCCACCTTCTCCTTTAGGGAGATTGTTGTGTGGTTAGCATTCTTGGTTTAACTTAGTTTGTTTTGAGCATTTATTTTTCAAGCAATCATCTAGATTAGTTTTGCTTTCTATTTTATAATTTAGTTGCTCCAAGTACCTCAAGGTACCGACACCGTTCCCTGTGGCACAAAGCTTGGTTTGAGGCTTGTGGGTTATTTTATTTATGTAATTTACTTCCTATCATTTAATTTTGCAAAGAGTAATATACAACCTAACATCCGTCCGTGTATCCTCTGCCCTCAGTTATCTCCCTTTAGGGAACTTGGATAAAGGGTATGAAAAGCGGAGGGGTTTGGGGGCTCTAGTTTAATAGGCATCCATTTTGCTATTTTTCCGGTTGATTAAAAACAGTGACCTCGGAAGCTAGTTGGAGTAGAAGATCGCGGGGGTCTCTAGGCATTCTACGTCCTCCTTGTTGAGCACCGAAGCATTGGGGTTTGACCTGGGAGCTACAGGTGGACTTGTTTCCACTATTTTGAGCGCACCAACGATCCCTCTTTGACCTGAGAGGTACTAGATTGATGTAGTCACACCACTAGTTCGAAGACTTAACTGAACATTAAGACCCCCTTAAAATTTATTAAAATTTACAAGAGACATTGCAAAATGTCTTACCCACATTTGTGTTTCTGTACTCACTTCAAAGTCCTTGCTTTTCAAGGCTTTCATTTTACAAGTACATCTTGCAAACATCTCAATTTCATTTCATTACCTTACACTTTCAAATATAATATCTTTAAAGTACTGTGGCACGCTTGAGTAAAACATTGTTTAATCTTGTAACTTGAAAGCAATCTGTCGTTTGATCTTTGGCATAATAACTTGTTCATCTAGTTTATATCTTGTTTTTTTTCAGGTATCATTGTATATTTGTTTAACCATTCTTTAGCACTTCTTCATATTGTGTAATTTATTTACATTGTTCATATTGTTAATATTGTAGATCTTGCTTAGATTAGACAACTGTGGATAATCATTCTTAATAAGTTTGTAACTTGTAATCTTTTGACTCCATTTAATCTAGGCACTAATCTTGTAACCTTGTAACCTTAATCAAATAAAATCCCTTTAACTAAATTGTTAACAAACCTTCCTGTAGGGACTAAACCCCCCTTGCCTCTGTTGGGATTTGTCCTAAATGGAGGATTTGGGAGACTGTTGTGACAGTGGTCTCTAGCTCTAACTTGCCCCCAAGGACACACAAAGCAGGTTATAGACTTCCCCATGTTCTAAAGTGTGTATTAGGCGGCAACAAACCAAATAGCCTACAACTTGTAAGATCTTTGGTACACAACTAAAAGATGGTGAGATTCATATGATGAACAAAGAAATCATAAACTTCAACCAAGAAAATGTATGCAATTCTTTACTACAAAAACGAAAGCTCACATAATCTATGGCAAAGAAATTACCATAAATCCTACCAAAGCAAAGAAGTTTGCTTCCTTGGCCTCTCAAACTCGAGTAACTACTTGAGCATGGAAGTAAATCATCCAAGAACACACAGGGACATAGGATTCCTCCAAAGATTTCAATTAACTAAGCCAAATGGCTGAAAATATGATGGCCAGAAAATGGGAGAGAATGAGAAAAAGATCAAGATGAGAGTGAGGAAAAGAATCCAAGATTGTAACCCAAATGAGGAGTAAGGACCTCCTTAAATAGGAAAAAGATGAGAGAGAGCCCTCTTGCATGCTCAACACTTGTCATTTGAATGGAAGAGGGGCCCATGAAGGGGGAGCACCTCCTTGGGTTAAAAATCAAATAATGTAGGGGGAAAACCCTCCTCTTATGCTTTGATAAACATTGCTACGTCAAAAGAGGGGGACCCATAGAGGTGGAACCCCTCTTTTTGATTTTTTTCCAATCTTGAATTTCCTTGGTTGAGAGGGCATCCCCTAGGGAGTCAACATCATTTGTGAGATACACTTGCATGGGGGGGCCCTTTATGCTTCAAATATTACCTTGGGTACATAATACAACTTTTAGAAGCTTTATTTCCCCCCTTTAGGTGACTTTAGGCAATTTTCCAAAATTTGGCTTGCTAATTATTTGCCAATTTTCTTGATTTCCTTGTCTGACTTAGACAAATGTGTCCAAAACCTTAGCAACACTTGTTTGAATGACTTCAAACTTTGCCCAAGGGTGTAGGGGGACTCATGCCATTGATTTTGAGTACCCATACCCCTATTCATGGGCACTAGTTGCCACTTAAATGTCTTTTCATTATAACATTTTTATACTAATGGACAATTTTTAATCACCAAAAATTAAAAATTCCTAGGTAAACTCTGGATAGTCTCTAGCATGTAGTCACCTCGTGGACTTGATTATTAGAGCTCCTTTCACCACTTTGGAGGTATTTTTAAGTGAATAACTCAGATAATTAAAATCACTAGAAATGAATTTTAATTATCCAAGGAAAAAAACACTCGATGAAAGGACTTCTGTAATGAAAAAGTCCTAGGTAACTAAGTTATACAAAAACTAGACCTTCATGTTGACATATCATTACAAAATCTCCCGCAGGGGTGCATTAATTTCATCTAGAAAAGATAAGAAGAAGAGCTGCCTCGCTTGAAAAAACTTTATTAGGTACTTCTTTCTCATCTTCAAGGCACATGGTACATGTGCATAGTATATGGTTGGCCACCTAGTTGGTTAGGTGATCAACACACCATCAGTTATTTTCTTCAATGTGTTTGTCTTTGCAATAATTGTAGCATTACTTAGTTCACGTAGTTGAAAAACTGCATCAATATTACATGGTATGTATGTCAACCCATGCTTTGCTCTGGTCATTCCAGGTGTCAAACTGACATCGGTTTGGGTTTGCTTGTACGTAAGAATCACTAGATTTATGGGGTTCTTTTCTGAACAGTTTAGGTTACTTTGATAAGCATGGATGTTTTTCATGATTTGTCTTCAACGAGATTTCTCTAGTGCCAAATTCTTGGATAATATCTTGATTTCATTTTCAAAATTGTGTTCTCGAATATGAAATCCATAGATAAGGGAGAGTACAATAGGCTAGGTACATCTGATTATGATCTGCAAATTTCAGGCAAACACAGCAGAGGGGTATCATGAGTGCCTGGCAAGTTGTCATACCTTCTTGACTTTCCATGATGTATATTTCACCTTTCTTTGATGAATGCAATTGAGAATGGATCCGAATGGCCTTTCTTGGTTGATCATACTTGAGACACAATACTGGTACTGCATAATTGTTTTCTCACATGCTTCAGTTGAATTGTAGAGCTATGATAAAACAAATTTTTATTGATAGGAGTGAAGGAACATGCAGTGGTAAGAGTTTTGGTTCATAGGGATGGCGAAATTAGACACAAAGAAATGGTGAAACCAGCAGGACTACATAATTGATAATTATTATTATATTTCAATGTGTTTCCATGAAGAATGAAACATAATTGCTTTGCCTACCTGCATATTCTTATCGATCAGATTTCCTTTGTAACTTGAATTACAGTAATTTTGATCTCCTTCTAATGTGTATTTATGCTGTTGCAGATCAGTCGAGGATCATCTTATTCAATTGATCTTGAAATAATTGTTTTTGGATGTAAGAGCTCATTTTTGCGAGGACCATACTGCAATAATACAGCCAGTTTTCTTAGCTGCTCCCATGTTGGTTCAAATAAGCATAGAAGGCATTTGTATGAAAACTCTCTAAATGGTAAAAAATTGAAACAGATTGGGGATTCCTATCATTTGGGAAAAGGAAGTGCTCAACAATTGTCAAGCAATATCAGTGAAAGTTGCTTGCTGGATTGCAAAGAACACGTTGATGGAGGAAACACTGAAAGCATCTATGTTTCTAAGGGTAGAAATAAGATGGAAAACAATAATTCTTTATTAGACCCAACGAAACATGCATTAATATGCACAAGCTCCAACTCTAAGGACAAAGAATGCATTAAACATGAGGAATGGAAGTTTTTTTCCTTACAGATTGTAGACATTAGTTCAGTGTTGGAAATGATGATTGAATATGAGAGATTCAACTTTTCTGCTAGTGCAATTGATAACAAAGATGATGACTCTAATAACATCACAAAGAAAACTGAAGTAGAAGCAGTGTTTTATGTCAGACATAATGCATTACCTCAAAGAACATCATATGACTATGTAATACCTGCAGGACAGCCTGGTTTGTCCATTCAGTCCCCAAAGCTTGGTTGGTGGTATATTGGTGTATATGTTTCAAATTTGACCAAAATACATGTAAAGCAAAAGCAGGAGAAAGACGAGCCATATCTTTGCTTTGCGTTGAAGTGGAGATTATATACTTGCAACCATGGAAAGACTGGTGAAAATTGCACATGGAAAGTCCACACACTTCAGGTATGAAAGACTGAAGCTTTCCATGTTCAGTACCACATCAATTATACAGATGATAGTCTTTAGTTCCCTTAAGACATCATTTTTACAGAAAAAATATGGTCTCTTGTTCTTTGAAGTTTGATGGATGCTCATTGCCAATGTTATCTGTTGTTCCCTCTTGGTGTTTTTTCTTATTGATTGCTTTCAATATTTTATACTGAACTAGAACAGATACTGTTTAAAATTATAGATGATTCCAACAAACTTGGTTTTCTAGGTATGATCAACAAATGCTTGATAAAAGGAAACAGAATGTTGTTTGTTGCTTAATAGGTTGTCTTCCTCTACTGTATTTTGAAAACACTTTCTTTGCTCTTCTTTCCATTCATTTTTCTTCTTCAGATATTTGTGTTTTCATTCCAATAGCTAGTTTTCAGCCCATAGTTTTGCACTGACTTTATGCTATTATATAATAATATTTCTTTTAAGACCATGAATCATCATTATTATCCTTTGCTATGCTATTTCAGAGAGTTAAACAGGTGGGAGCCAAACTCCCTTTTGAGTCTCATTATCTGCCGATCAAGCGAGGAGAATCAACAAACTCTGAGAGTTTTCATGTGGAGCAATATTTCAGTAATTCTTCCATATTAAATGCCAGTCAAGACCCATGGACCTTTTTTCTTTTTGAAGTGCCTTTTGGTGCAGCTGGAGGAGTCATATCTGTCGTTCTCACTTCACATGCTGCAATATCTTTTGACATTTATGCCAGATTCGGAAGCTTCCCAACTCTTCACGATTGGGATTACCACACAAACGTTTCAGATAGTGTGGAAAGTTCAATTTTCACAACTGTAAACGATAGAAGTAAGCAGAGGAAGATGCACTTAAATATCATCTACCCATGGGAGGGCATTTGGTGCTTAGGGTTACGGCGGCTCTCTGGAGATATTAATCTTAAACAGGATAATCATCAGGTTACAATGTCCATCTTGTTGCAGGGCTGTCCCATGCATTGTTCCAAACATGGGACCTGCCGCCATGCATATGAAGAAAGTGGACTGACTTTATTTGGGTTTGGACCACTACTATGCAACTCGTGTCTTGTTTACAGTATTTCAAGCTTTCCTTCATCATTATGTTTGACACATTTATTCAGACAAGAGAAAAGAGTTGGATTATGCATAATAGGCTTGCATTTTGATTCTATTAACACTTGAATGACAATAGATTGACATTTGGATTTGTCCTTAAAACTTCAAACTAATATGTGCCTTTTCCTGTTTTTATCACAGTTATTGTTCTTGCGACCGGACTCATGGAGGTTTTGATTGTTCAATCGAGTTGATATCCCCTAGAGGTAACATTTGTTTGGATAAATGTACTTCACTAAATCGTGTCTCTACTACATACTGGAAAACAGAGATAAAAGGAAGACTTGCATGCATTCATTTGATTTTATGGTCTGACTTTGTAGTCTTTGGTGCGTTTGAATATGAATATAATTTTACCGATATAATTTCATGAAACAAAATTGTCTATGTAGACTTACTAAATTTTCTATGTAGGCTTGATAAATGCTTCCACCCATAATTGTGCTGAAACAAAGATTGATGAATACAACAGTATTTGCAGTGGCCATTATGTACAATATGTTGGGCATTTCGAAAATTAGCAAGAAGATACATCATAAAAGAAACAGTCCTGAATGCCCCTTACTGAATAGTCTAGAGGCATAGGCAATGCTCCTAGCCATTGCTCTTACAAATTGTTTCTGCCTGGAGACATAGTAACCAGTTTGTCAAGGGACGTGGTTATCTTGCACAAAATAACTAATTAACACACAAGCAACTAACATTTTATTTAGGATAATAAACAAAGGATTTAACGAGCATGACAAATACTTCATCAAACCAAGGGGGAATCACTGAATTAACACTTGCATTGATCCATCATAAATGCGGATCTATCAACCATTGAGAGGCATCCAATTTCTTGAAGTGTTATTTTTTTAATGACATTTTATTTGGTTTTACATTTTTATTTTATTAGCAGATATGGAGTTTTTTTAATTATATTTTATTCAATTTTATTTATTTATTTTATTTTTTAATGAGCCTACATAAAAAAAGATAATTACTTTTTATTTTTGGTACATAATGTTAGTTCTTTACATGCAATGTTACACATCTCCCCCTTACTGGGTTGTAAGCACCTTGCTACTCTCTGTGCAATTAGTGACAATGTTATCGGAACCGGATCGGTCATCGAACCGGCGAAGCCCAAAATGTGAACCGGACCGGAACCGGCAAAAAACCGGGTAAAAAACTGGCTGACTAAAAAATACATAAAATATTCATATTTTGTAAAAAACATATATATTCATGTGCATACATATGAATCCAAACCATTAATACAGAAATATGCAAAGTTTCTCATATATATAGCAAATATGGGTGCAAATATCCAAAATAGCACCTAGTGCAATACATCTCTGAGGTTCTGAACCAAAGTACATTAACAAAGAGGCTCCAAAGTACATCAGCAAAGTTTTATTTTCTGGGTTTTTAAAAAAAAATTGAGTTTTGTGAGTCCCCAGTCCTGACCGGCCGGTTCGGCCGATTTTGGCCAGTTCCGTACCCGGTCTGGAAAAAATCCAGTTTTTTGAATTGTTTTTGCTGACCGGACCGACCAACCCTATAAACCGGTCAGACCGGCCGGTTTTGCCGGTTCTGGTCCGGTTCCGATAACACTGATTAGTGATGTTAGATTTTAAGATAGCAGTGTAATTTCAATCTTATTTGCAGCGGAATAGAAATAAGGATCACTGAAAGAATAACCAACGCAAAGAAACAAAAGACACATAGATTTATCCTGGCAAACCACAAGAGAGAAAACCCAACAACCTTATAGAGATATCAGTTCAAGATTCAATGTATACGAGCATACAACCAAATACAAGAGTGATCACATAGATCAACTGAAGATACAACCAAGAAGAAACTCTCTAAAGATAGAAACCCCAAAATTAGCCTTCTCTCTCTTGCACACTTCCTTCTTGATGTAGAGCATGTTGACACACCGAGCACACTGAGAAGGGGGGTGAACAGTGTAGATAGCTTTTGTTTATTTTTCAACAATAACAATCATCAACAACTTATTCAATATTATGCAAAGTATGCTGTTATCATTATATCAACAATTATAGCTCATCATCACGTATCCTCATATCATCATCACATAAGAAGCATAACAAAACACAATACACAAGATTTTTACGTGGAAACCCAAGCCCTGGGGGAAAAACTATGAAAGCCTTATAATAATAGTTTTTTAGCAACAACTGGAAGGAGGCAACAACCCCTTTGTTACAATGACTTCAATTCTCTAGCTACAATTGGAAGGAGGCTACAACCCCCTGATTTACAGGCTGCAACCTTAAGGAAGCCCTAGATCCCTAGATTTTCTTGCTTCGTCCTGCCACCTTGATATGAAGATAGAAACTGTTGAACCACGACCGCATTGATCCTGTGGACCTTCTAATCAACACCTATACTGCGTTGCACCACACTGCTCAACCTGCACCACACTGCACAACAACTGTCACTGCTGACCACTACTCATCAATTGTTATTGTTGACCACTAATCAACTGTCATTGCTCATCATTCGACCACTTCTCATCAACTAACCACTGCACAACACCTGTACCAATAACCTTTACCAATGACCAGTGCAAAAACAATATGTTTAATCAATCTGTCTAATCAATCTCTGAAAATTATTGCACCGACAAATTGTCCTCCAAAGACTCAACTTTATTCATAACAAAGATAAACAATTGTAATCATATGAGCAGAGGTTCCTTTCTCCCTCTCCAAATGAGGAAGAAAACCTCGCTTTTATAGAAAAGCCCAGCTCTAGGGGGGCTACCTATACCAGCAGAAAGAGTCTAGTGGAATTGAGTTGAGAGGCAGTCCAAAAAATGTGATTGATTTGATTTCCAATGGGAGAGCGCCACCTCTCGAAATCACACCAACCACATGAGGTTGGTGCCTCTCTCCCTCACACGCAAGTCTTCTCCTACCTTCCACTCCATTCGGTTGCATGAAAGTAATGCATCACTAAAACACAAACCAAAGTTTTTAACACTTATTGCAAGAAAAGGGGTCCACCCCAATATGCTAGCGCAATCTTCACATTTGTTGCTGGCTTGAATCACCTTGAAGTTGACGTCACCATCCCACCTTGACCATTCGCTTGCTTTGATAGACATATACCACAACTTCAACATACCCAAGGTTTTATTTAACTTCAAGCATGGAGAGGGGTCCACACTCATCCCACTCGCTAGCTTGATTGGTGCTAGCGTGAATCCTCATGGGTGGCGTCACTTCACAATCTAAAACCATTTGTAATCTCCTTTTTTATCCAAACTTTTAATTGCCATCATGTTTGGGGAAGGGGTGCTAACCAACATGGCCCTCATGCCAAGTCACTTCACCCTTTAAAAAATTAATTTTTGACTTTTCAAAAAGATTTGACTTTGTGCAATTTGTCATAATTTAACATTTTTTTGCCATTTTGTAGCATTTTTAGTGAAATAATGCCATACGAGACAAAATAGTCACTCGGAGCATATGAAAAGTGGCCTTTAGGGTAAAGGAGGTGCTCTCAGCTTGAAAATGAGCCCATACATGCCAAAAACAGACTCCGGATCACACCTTTTTTAAACTTTGAATTTTTCCATTTAAACCATTAAAAAATGGCCTAAAAAGTAAAAATGAAGAAAAAAAAATATTTTTCTCGGAATCTGCCGAAACTCTAGGGGGAACTAGTACATTTCCATACGGCTCAATACCAATGCCTAACATGCTTATATACATCGACACATGAACTTTAATAACCTCCTAAGGCCTAACCACCAAGACAAAAATTCCAGCTTTGGAGGAGTAGTGAAAAACTTGAAAATTATACATCGCTTATTCAACATTGCATAATTGACAAGGGAAAAAACACCTTGGAATAATCGGATTGATAGCCCAGTCCTAGGAAGCCAAGTTCTTTACAAAAAAATTGTCGTGTTAGAGCATTTATTACAATGCCCCCAAGGGGTATGAACATGCGTTTATTTAAAAAAAGGACTACAACTGGTCCTGATGTAACCATGGAACTTCTGAGCACTGACAATGAACATTGACTTGTTCAATACTCTGGCATCTCATTGGAAATACCCTAAGTGTAAATTAGGTGATAACACAAACTAAAGTCATAGGATAAGGATCAATCATGGATGAATTAGATGGGCGGTGACACATGGAACCAACACAGAACTAAAATTTAACATTTGTATAAAGCATGGCATGAGCAACAGTCTTCAACATTAAGTCCTTTAATCATTCTTAGCACAAGTTCAAGCATTAGTATATATATAGGCATAGGTCACCATGATCATCCTAGCAAGACAAGCCTAGGTGTTTAATATACATCACAGAGAAAAAACAAACCAAGGAAACATATACCTGATCTCACCATATATACCTGTCTCCATCTGATAAGTCCCTTTGTAACTGTGTGTACCATCTGCTCTGCAACTTTGCTCAAATGAACTAGGTCATCACTGAAAGCATCTCAATGGACTACTGAATCTCAGTCGTGGCAAGGAAACTCTGCTAAACAAGACTCTGAAATGGCTGAGGCTGTAATGATCCATGATAAAATCCCATGTGAATGAATAGCTCGGAAAATAAAGAGATAAATATGTATGCTGCATCATGGTAGCCCAGCTGCAAATGAATATGTGATAACAATTATAATTGCCATATCTATTTTCATCCTACTATTATATTTAATTTTACTTGCAAGTAGCTTGTTTCAGTATTGGTCTATCAAAAATCCTAACAAAAACAATTCATTCATAATTAATAAAATTAAGAGCCTTAGCAACTCTTTCATAGGGGACTACCCCCCTTGGCTCAATTAGCACAGCAAAAATATTCAAGGTGCTAAGTGCGTCCTTCAAGGCAAGTCTCGAGTCAGGTATTGTCATCTCATCCTGACTCCTCCGTTTAGGCCACTGGTATAGTCATTGTTTTCATTGTTTCATTCTTTAAAGCATTATTTAGTTGAGTTTCAAGTTGGTTTGATTGTCATCAATTCGATTTCTGTTGCGCTAATTGACAATCAATTAGCAATCAATTAGCGCAACAGAAATCGAATTGATGACAATCAAACCAACTTGAAACTCAACTAAATAATGCTTTAAAGAATGAAACAATGAAAACAATGACTATACCAGTGCCTTATCTATTGGGTTTAAATGGAGTCAATAAACCAATGCTTGCTTAATGAAAATAAATTATACAAGATAGACAAAAGAATTGTAATAATTTCACTTCCAAACCTTAAAACAACCAAAAATGAAAATAACTTGTTGGAAATAAAACAACTTTAATGAAATGCTTTGAAAGTAAATACGAAATGACAAGGGATTGAAATGTTTTGCAAGTGGTCCTGTAAATTTTAGGTTCATTTAAAGTCTCACTTCAGCTTAGGGGATTAATGTTTGAAACATGTAACACACAACCTAGCTAATGCGTCTACTCCGAACACTTATCTCTTTCGATTTGAGAGAGATTGTTGGGTGCTCAACAAGAGAACATAAGGTTCCCTCTGCAAGTCAACCCAAAGATCATTGGGTGCTCAACAGGAAGACACTAAGTGCCACAAGGCTCCCAACAACCTCTACCCCTCTAGCTCCATAGGTCAACCTTTATTTTCTCAATTTCTTATCAAGATAAAAGTTGGGTGCCTATTAATTTAGCCAACTCAAATATTCTTCCTTTCTTAGCTTGTCACCTAGGGTCAGACCAATTGACAAGGGGAGTGAATACGGGGCGAAGATTGGGGCAATGTTTATTTACTTTGAAGAAAAATAATTAAAAAAACTTTAAAGAGATTTAACTACACTAACCAGCACGATATTGCAAAGATGGCAAAGTCAAATCACTTACAAAGTGTGGGAAAAAAATAAAATAAAGCTAAATAACAAATTACTTCTAGCCATTCAATCCACTTTCCAAATGGAAAGAATGGGGCAAAAAATAAACTTGCGTCTATGAAAACTAACTATTTTAGCCCTTCTTCAATTGCTATGCAAGGGTGGGCAAGCTCAACTTCCTTTGCATGCAATGGATGCCAACTTTCAAAGAATAACAAATGGTAACCTAGCCACACAACACTCTTCTTGAAGAAAAGATGGAGCAAACAATGAAAGTAAATGAAATAATGAAATAAAGATAAACACCTAAATCTAGCCTCTCTACATTTGCAATGCAAAGGTGGGAAAGCCCAACCTCCTTTGCATGCAAGGGATGGCTCAAAATGGAAAAAAAACTTGAATGTTCTTAAAATAAAATAAAAAATCAAGTTCAAGGGACTCTCTTGAACTTGTTACTAATGGTGAAATTTCAACATTTTAGAATTTGGGGAAATAAGAGAAAGAGAAGAGATTTGAGCCCTTTGGGCTATGGATTTTGAAGTGGTGGCTTTTGGGAGTCCTTTGCACAAATTTTGATAGAGTTTCCCCTTGTGCTGCTAAAAACTTGCGAAAAACAGCAAGCATAAAACCAATAAAAGAGCCCAAAATCACTTTGGGACACCTTGCATACAAGCACGAAAATTTGTACAAAATTTTACAAAAATTTGCGGAGTGAATAATTTCAAATAACTTGTACAAATGAAGGTTTTAACAAGATCTAATGGTGCTTTAAAGAGAGAAAATTAAATGCGTAAATTTTATGAGAAAATGGGTGAGGAAAGAGTGCTCTTTGTTCTTCAACTTGAAGAAGTGGGGCATCTAACCAAAAAATATCACTTTCCACTCTAGATAACCTGCAACTTGAATTGCTTCACACAAATAAGAGAGTTGAGTTTTGTTGCTGCCTAAAAACACACTTGACCGTGGAAAAGTCTTCCAACCACTAAGTGTGTTCCTGAGAGAAACTATGAGTTTAGAACCCAATGTCACCTCAGTTCCTAACTCCTCCGTTTAGACCACAACTCCTAAAGGCCAAGGGGGGTAGTCCCTACTTACTAAGTTCTTTTTTTTCAAGAATGTTTTCTGGGAGTTGTAGATTACAAAAAATGTCAATTAGCGTGCAGTGATGCAAATATTTCAATGTCAAGCAAACCCTTTAACAATCAAGCAATAATGTATGCAAGAGAGAAACAATCAAATAATCAAAATGACCAATGTCGTCTCTACTCGGGCTATGGAGTCACAATAATCAACTTCAAATAATTTTCCTAAAGCATCGACTCATTTACTTAACAAACATACAAGAACATAACGACTTCCAATAAATAAATAAGTTAAAATTAAGTGATTGCAAAGTAGAGAAATGTAAATGATTGTAACAATGTTATGCAAGTGGTCCTGTAAGTTTTAGTAAATTTTATGTCTCTCTTTGACTTAGGGAATTAAGGTGTTTGTTGCAAAGAAATGAACTATTCTAGATGCATACCCCAAGAGATTATCTCCTTCGATTAGAGAGAGAATGTCGGGTGCCCAACATGGGAACACAAGGTTCCCACCTAGCTCCACGGGTCAAACTTGAAACTTGAATGGTGCTCAATTGGAGGACACAAAGTGCCACAAAGCCCCCTACGGCCTCTACCCCACTAGCTCCATAGGTCAAGCCTCTTTTTCTCCTTCCTAATGAAGATAATTATCTGGGTGCCTATTAAACTAGCCAACACAAATCTTCTCCCTTTTTTGTCACCCAGGGTCGGATCAACCAACAAGGGGAGTGAATACGGGGCGAAGATCGGGGCAAGATTTATTTTAAACGAAAGAATAATCTAACAATTATAAAAAATGCAAGGCAACACGATATTGAAAGTATAACAAAGCCAAATCAATTGCAAGGTGTGGAAAAATAAAAATAAAAGAAAGAAAGATACAAGCCAACACGATTTCGCAAGGATGGCAAAGCCAAAAAATCACTTGCAAGGTGTGGACAAATGAAAATAACAAAAATAGAACACTAGCCGACACGATTTTGCAAGGACAGCATAGCCAAATCACTTGCAAGGTATGGGCAAAAAAACAAAATGAAACTCTAACTAATCTAAACCCACGCCAATCAACAATTGCTTATGCAAAGGTGGGCAAACTCAACTTCTATTGCTAGCAATGGATGGTAAATAAATGAGACTTGATTTAACTGAAAATGCAAAGCAAGAAATCAAGTCTAAAAGACTCTCTTGGAATTGTTATAAAGGCTGAAATTTCAGCATAAAGAAAGAGGTAAAAGGAGTGAGAAAAACCGTGGTTTTTCCCTTTCTTGAGATGGCCTTGAAGCTCTTCCTTTGGGGTGTCCTTAGAACTCTTCTATGGCTGAAATTTGACAGAGTTTTGTCTTGTTTTGTTACTAACCTGCTAAAACCAACATACAAAAAATGATAAAATGTGCCCAAAATCACTTTGGGGAAGTTAATATGTTAGTGCAATATATATACAAAATTTACACAAAGTTGTCAAATGAATAATTTTGAAAGAACTTGAGTATATAAGAGTTAAAATCAGATTTAAAACACTTAACAAATTAAAATTAAAATGCAGAAATTTGTGTGTAAAGAAAGAGAAAATTGGTTCTTTGTTCTTCAAGAAGTGAAGCAATGGGGGCATCCAACCGAGGAATCTCATTCTTCAATCCAAATAACTTGCAACTTATAAGATTTTCACTACACAACTACTAGGAGGCGAGAATCAAATAATGAACAAAGAAATCATAAACTTCAAACTAGAAAATATATGAACTTCTTTACTACAAGAATGAAAACCCACAAAATTTATGGAATACAAATACCATAAATCTTACCAAAGCAAATTAGTATGCTTCCTTGGCCAACCAAAATTATGTAGTTCCTTAAGCATGGAAGCAAATCATCAATGGGAACAATGGACATAAGATTCCTCAAAAGATTTTGATTACCAAAGCCAAATGGCTGAAAATTACAATGGCCCAAGCAAGAGAAAGGGCAAGAGAGCAAGAGAAAGAATGAGAGCATGGGCAAGAGAGTGGGTGAGTGTGTGTAACCCAAATGAGGAGGGGAAGCCTCCTTAAATAGGAAAAATGAAAGAGAGAGGCTCTTTGTGTTGGCAAATTTGGTTTATAGTTGTCATTGATGTCAAAGGTGTTCACAAATGACAAAGGAATAACCATTGGATATGATGGCAAGACAAACTCAGTGAAAGACATGAGGAATATGGCATAGTTAAGGATGTGGCATGACACATATGATAACAAGGAATATGATGGAATAGTTGAGAATGTGGCATGACACATATGATGACATGGAATATGATGGTGTCCTAATGATGATGAAAGACTAAGGTAGTGATGGCAAAGTTGTTTATGAAGTATAAAGCATAAGCAAAAGATACCATGGCAGAGTTAACGCAGCATAAGTCAAAGTAAAGACAAAATGGCAGGATGATAAGGTGGCATAGATGAAGGTAGTGATGACATGGAAAGATGATGAGGTGGCATATACGAAGGTAGTGATGACATGGCACGATGATGAGGTGGCATAGTTATCTACATGAGATCCGATGAACGAGGATCCATTTTTGTATAATCCGCAAAGAGAGAATGCAGATCCGCATTAGTTCTAGAATGGACGGTCAGGGAGCGACCCGCACTAGATCTGACGATGAAGATCAAGTTTACATAAATTAGGCGGAAAGGCTAAAGATTCCGAAAAAGATCAACATCGGACGGTGGGCATTGATCTCGCACAAGATCCAACGGTTAAGGATCAGTTCCGCAAAAGATAGGCGGAAGGATGAAGTTCCGCAAAAGATCAAGATGGACGGTCAGGGATAAATCCGCAAGGAAATCAATGATTCAGGAAAATGTGGAAACAAAGTTGCGGAAAGGAAATTGTGGAAGTCCAAAATCGGAAAGTGTGATTTTACATCCCACATCCTGCAATCCGCAATGCGGAAACAAAGTTGCAGAAAGGAAATTGTGGAAGTCCAAAATAAGAAATTGTGATCCCGCATCCCGCATCTCGCAATCTGGAAAGATCGGACGGCTGAGATTAGTTCTGCTAAAGTAGATTGACGGTGCAGAAAGGAAACTTTGGAAAGTTGGTCGGGCATCCCACATCCCACATCCCGTAATTTGGGAAGATCGGAAGACTGAGATTAGTTTTGCTAAAGCAGATCGACGGTGCAGAAAGAAGCTTGCGGAAAGGAGCTTGCAGAAAAAAGTTTGCGGAAAGGCAAAAGTGGACAGTCGACATCTCGCATCCCGCAATTTGGAGATCGACGGTCATGAAAACGCCTGACAAAGATCAACGGTGGGGAAATGTTGATGAGGTAATCTTGGTGTGAAAATACGATTTCAAGGAGGAAATCTATGTGCTAGATCGACGAACTTGAGAGATTCAAAATTAGATCAAACGGATTGGATTGATTTTGGAGAAGGAGATTGTGGAAACCTCAGAAAATTTTAAGTTGAGCTGCGGAAATAAATTTTGAGGTGCGCCCATGAATGGTAAAGAAGAATGTCCAACATGAAACTCATAGATGGAAGGTGAAGACCATGTTTTGTGAGAGAAACGTGTACAAATGAGCCTACGATGAAGATAGCTCACAGAGGAAGAAAAAAAAGCCCATTTGCGTGAGAAAAAGAGAAGCCCGAAGTTCTGAAGATAGAGTATTCTCGCTCATGGAGGAGAGGAAGTCCAGAGGCATTGGTTTGACGAATCCTACGATCAGAGAAGAAGGGAGCTCGCAGATCAGAAGTGATCAAGAAGTTTTTAATTAATCATTTAATTAAAAATCATTAGTCATAGATTGTTGAAAAGGTGTGACAATCCGATTTGAAAGGACATGATTGTGAAAGGGTATGTTTCCTGGATAAAGAGATGCGTCCGTAGGAAACATGAAGATACTTATACGCAGAAGTATGAGTGAAAGAAGTGTCTGTGTCATCGAGATTGATGTAGCCATAGCATAAGACAGAGACCAGTGGGTGTAACAGAGAATGGAGGGAGAAAGAAATCTAACATATTACAGAAAACATATTAGGGTGTCAAGGTGGAGCTAGGGTAGGCAATAAGCCTACAGGGGGTTGTTGCCTCCTTCCAGCAGAAGCTGGTAAATAGGGTGTAGGAGCATCCTGTCAGTCGAAGCTGACAAAATAGGGTGTTGTAGCATCCTTTCAGTAGCAGCTGCTAAACCAGGGGGTGTAGCCTCCTTCCAATTGGCATTGGTAAACATGGTGTCGTAGCATCCTTTCAGTAGCAGTTGATAAACCAGGGGGTCGTAGCCTCCTCCCAATTGGCATTGGTAAATAGGGTGTCGTAGCATCCTTTTTGTCATAGCTGATAAACCAGGGGGTCGTAGCCTCCTTCCAATTGGTATTGGTAAACATGGTGTAATACCATCCTTATTTGTAGTAGCAGGAAAAACTATTTGTAAATAACAATTTTGCAGTAATAGGACGTATTGGTGGTTTACCCTATTGGGCTTCCACGTTAAAATTGTGTTTTGTGTATTCTTGTTGTTATGTGTTTCTAATGATAGATTTAAAAGTGGTTAAAATAGTAAAAAGTTAACAATACTGATTCAGCCCCCCCTCTCAGTATTGACCAATAGACCAACAATTGGTATCAGAGCAGGTTCCTTCAGCACAATTTAACCACTGGAAGGAAGATCCCATTAAAGCCACTATGGATCAACAAGAAGATATTTACACAGTAAATGGATCTCCAATACTTGAAAAAGAAGAATACATATTTTCGAGTACAAGAATGAAAATTTATCTGAAGACATTGGAACATGATGTATGGAATTTAGTGATCATTGATTACTTCCCACCAAAGAGGATAAGGACTCCAGCTCAAAAGAAACCCAAGAAAAATAACTCAATGGCAATGGCTTCAATCCTTGATGGATTACCTGATGATGTCAAAGAGGAGATAGGTGAATGTAACTCTGCAAAGGAACTTTGGGACAAGATAAAAGACCTCTACTTAGTTGATGCCTCCAAAGATACACCCAAGCAACAGAAGAATCACACGGAATTGAAGTCCAGTTATCATAATTCTTCTCATCCTCCCAGGATGAAAAATTTCAGAAGACATGCAAAAGAAAAGAGTCATTACAAGCAAAAAAACTAGAGTTTCTCCAGACATACATTCTATGGATATTGTCATTGCTGTCACAAGTTTGGTCATAAGGCTGATGATTGTAGAATCAAAGAAGAAGATGAAGGGCTAATAAGGAAAGAAGACACCAACATCTCTAATAGAAAAAGACATTTTTTGTTTCATATGTCACGCTGTTGGACACTTTGCAAGACATTGCAAGAATGGGACAGATCCATGGACTCCCTTTTTTGCTTCTTTTCTTATTCTTGGAAGGCTTTTGGAGCGAGCTGTAGAAAGGGGAAAGAAGAAAAGGGGATTATGGGTCTTTTTAAGCTTGAGTCTTCAAAATTTCGCCAGCACTTCTGCTGTACTTGTCACAAAAGTAAAAAATCAGCAATCAAACATTGCTAAAAGATGACGGGAAAGACAATGCAAAAATAAAATATTTTGGAAAAAAATTGTACTTAGAAAAATTTTAGAATTTTACATGCAAAGAACAAATTTTTCCCTAGATCTAATGAATGATATTAGATCTAACAAAGCCCTAAAAGATAGATCTAAATATGAGTATTGAAAGCTTGGATTTATTTCTTTAGCAATGCAAAATATTAAAGAGAAGGGTAGAGAAGGAAGTTTGAAGATGGAGCTTTGTAGTAAGATCTCCTTGTGTTTTACCTCTTGGAAAAAGCCCAACTTTGTAGATCCTAAAAGACAACAATGTTAGAAGGTTCTTATGACGATGGAGATGAGATTGATGCTACTGAGCTCGCACCCTTCTCCAAACGGCAAGATCTACTAAGACAATCAAACTCGAAACCCAGTGAGATCAAACAAAATAACTAGTATGCTATGAATATTTAAACCAAGATCAATACTTCATATAACTGAACACTTGTACTCATCTAGATTATGATAAACTTTGCATAATAATCCAAATTGACAGCTGCAAATGGAAGATCTTATGTTCTAACAATAGACTTCTAAAGCTAGTTATTTGATTCAACACATGAGTAACAAATTGAAAGCAAGGAAAGAGATCACCTCATAATAGACACATCCACCAATGAAGAAACAATCCCATAGACCTCCAAAGTCGAAAAGCTTTATTCAATAAAATAATGATTACAATTTTTGCAAAGTTTTTATGCCCAAAAGTCCATCCAAATAGAGCTAAAGGAGCCTCTATTTATACAATGAAAGAAATCCTAAACCCTAACACCACACCACACAGGGAGGGTGCAATACCTAGCTTCATAGCCACGTTGATGAGCCAAAACCTAAGATAAACAAGCTAAAAGTGAGGGGAGGCCTTCACCTAGGCAAGGCGCCCCCACTCCAAGCCTAACTAAACCATCTCCATACCATATGAGCCCTCCATCATAAAAAACGTGAGCTTCCAAAGCTAGGGCGTGAAGGAGAGGAAGACCACACGTGAGGGTAAGGAAGAGTAGGCGTGAAGGTTTGGAGAGTCCAGAGGCTAGGTATGGAGGAGCCAATACCTAGAACTCAACACCACATGTCATACATCAACTTCGAATGAATCACCAGTCCAATAGATAGGCTCCACCTCACCCAAGCATGATGGTCATCACTGAAGGAGGCGAATTGGCCAAGTGGATGATAACTCAATGCTCACTGAATGCTCACTGAAGCTGAGTTGTGTTAACTCCAATCATCATTAATGCCCGATGCCATGTCATTCTGCATTTCATTTCGTTCAATTCGGATTAATTTGGAGAGATTTGGATTTTCTCCAAAATAATCATTTTTATTATTTAATCAATAATTTCTCCAAAACTGACTTTTTTGAGAAATTATGAGTTATGTGGCTGAATGATGATCTGAAACTTGGAACTAGCTAGTTGGCTGATCATGAATGATTTTTGGCTTAAGGTTAGAGCCTTCAATAACTGAAAATGGACCCTGAATGGATGACTTATTACAAATTGAATTTTTCCATTTAAATTATGGAAAAATTTAATTAAAAACTTAGGAAAAATTAAAAAATTTGACGCGTCCGGTAAAAAAATTTCGGAATTTTTTCTGAGGGTCCTAGTGACTTAGGACATGACCATAGTCTATTCTAATAATGTTTAGTAGGTTTATACATACTCAGTTGGACTCTAATAACCCCATACTCATTAGGCTCTAATAACGCCCCAAGGCCCAGAATTCAAAATCGGGCATTCCAGCTTTGGAGGAAGCGGGAGAAAACCTCATCAATTATACTCGGCTATAGGCAAAGCATAATTGTCAAGGGAAAAAAACTCCCTGGAATACCTTAGTTGAAATTCTACGTCTCAGGAGACCGAACCACTCAAAACAACCTACTAGCACATTTTATTACAAACCCCGCGAGGCCATGGTCATAATTTGTAAATGGCGGCTCCTCAACTAACCCAACTATGGTACAAATAAGTTGGCAACAAAATGATAATACATTGGTTCAGTTAAAGGGGAGATATGATGACAGGGGGAGTTGTCAGAAAATAGAAAGACAGGAAATCCTATATCAAAATAGGTATAGCACTGGCATAACAGGTTATCCTTTGTCATTGTTGTTAAAGGGGGAGAATGTTTAGAGGTTGCTGTCAATGCCAAAGGGGGAGATTACTGGCAAATTTGGTTTATAGTTGTCATTGATGTCAAAAGTGTTCATGAATGACAAAGGAATAACCAATGGATATGATGGCAAGACAGACTCAGTGAAAGACATGAGGAATATGGCATAGTTGAGGATGTGGCATGACACATATGATGGCATAGTTAAGAATGTGGCATGAAAAATATGATGACATAGAATATGATGGTGTCCAAATGATGATGAAAGACTAAGGTAGTGATGGCAAAGTTGTTTATGAATTATAAAGCATAAGCAAAAGATACCATGGCAGAGTTAATGCAACATGAGTCAAAGTAAAGACAAAATGGCATGATGATGAGGTGGCACAGACGAAGGTAGTGATGACATTGCACAATGATGAGGTGGCATAGACGAAGGTAGTGATGACATGGAACGATGATGAGGTGGCATAGTTATCTGCATGAGATCCGATGAATGACGATCAATTTTTGTATAGTCCGCAAAGAGAGAATGCAGATCCGCATTAGTTCTAGAATGGACAGTCAAGGAGCGACCTGCACTAGATCTGACGGTGAAAATCAAGTTTACATAAATTAGGCGGGAAGGCTAAATATTCCGAAAAAGATCAAGATCGGACAGTGGGAATTGATCCCGCACGAGATCCAATGGTTAAGGATCAGTTTTGCAAAAGATAGGTGGAAGGATGAAGTTCCGCAAAAGATCAAGATGGACGGCTAGGGATAAATCCGCAAGGAAATCAATAGTCTAGGTAAATGCAGAAACAAAGTTGCGGAAAGGAAATTGCGGAAATCCAAAAACAAAAAGTGTGATTCTGCATCCCGCAATCCGCAATGTGGAAACAAAGTTGCGGAAAGGAAATTGCGGAAGTCCAAAATAAGAAATTGCGATCCCGCATCCTGCATCCCACATCCCGCAATCTGGAAAGATCGGACGACTGAGATTAGTTCCGCTAAAGCAAATCGATGGTGCAGAAAGGAACATGCGAAAAGAAAGTTGCAGGGAAGCAACTTTGGAAAGTTGGTCGGGCATCCCGCATCCCACATCCCACATCCCGTAATCTGGAAAGATCGGACGACTGAGATTAGTACTGCTAAAGCAAATCGACGGTGTGGAAAGAAGCTTGCGAAAAGGAGCTTGCGGAAAGAAGTTTGCGAAAAGGAAAAAGTGGACAGTCGACATCTCGCATCCCGCATCCCGCAATCTGGAGATCGATGGTCATGAAAACGCCCGACGAAGATCAACGGTGGCGAATCGTTGATGAGGTAATCTTGGTGCAGAAATACGATTTCGAGGAGGAAATCTATGTGCTAGATCGACGGACCGAAGAGATTCAAAATTAGATCAAACAACCTAGATTGATTCTGGAGAAGGAGATTGCGGAAGCATCAGAAAATGTTAAGCCGAGTTGCGGAAATAAATTTCAAGGTGCATGCAAGCCACTTGTCAAAATGAGAGAGTGGGAACCACTTCTCTTGGGGGCGCCTCCTAGGGTGAGAAATCAAATCGTAATGGGGGGGGATCCCCCTCTTATATCTTTAATCTTCATTCTAGGCCCAAAGGAGGGGACCACCAAAGTGGGACCCCTTACTTTGGCAAATTTTTAATTATTTCAATTTCCATGAAGAGGAAGAGCGCCCCTTTAGGGAGATAGCTTCAAACTTGTGATACACTTGCATGGGGGGGGGGCACTTTGCCACTAAAGTCACCTCAAGAACATAACTCAACTGTAAAAAACAAATTTTCCACTCTCTAAGTGACTTTCTTGATTTCCTTGGTTGACTTATGCAAATGTGTCCAAAACCTTAGCAAGACTTGTCCAAATGACCTCAAACTTTTCCCAAGGGTGTAGGGGGACTCATGCCATTGATTTTAAGTACCCATACCTCTATTTGTGGACATTAGATGCCACATAACCCTCTTTACATTACAAATTTTTTTATGTTGATGGACAATTTTTAATCACCAAAAATTAAAAAATCCCAAGTAAAACTTAATGAAATTCTGCAAGACTTTGGATAGTGTCTAGCATGGTTACATAGAACATTCCTGAGCCTTAGTCACCCTGTGGACCCAATCTTTAGAACACCTTTCACCACTTTGGAGGTATTTTTGAGCAAAAACTCGGATAATTAAAATCACTTAAAATGAATTTTAATTATCGAAGGGAAAAAACACTCAATGAAAGGACTTCCCTAATAAAAAAGTCTTAGTTAACTAAGTTTTACAAAAACTAGACCTTCATGCTAGCATATTATTACAAAATCCTCCATAGGGGTGCGGAAATTTCATGGAGAAAAGATAAGAGGAGAAATAAAAAAATAACTTCCTCGCTTGAAAATTTTTATCAAGTGTTTGACACAATGGCCACACTGAGAAGGGGGGGTGAATAAATGTGTGAGCAATTTAAACCTTTTACAACTTTAATCAGTCAGAGTATATCAAGCATTATGTTACCAGTCATTTTATCATATTCATCAGTTAAATCATAAGCACAACAAACACATCAATGAGAGACAACAATATAGGTAATGCAAGCTTTATTTATTTGCAATGAAAGACTTCAATCTTTGCGATCACAATCAGCGCCAACTGATGAAAAGAGCACCAACTCTTGTAACAAGACCTATTCTGGTTTACTTAGCTCCAACTAAGAAAGGGTTGAGAAGTCCAATTCTCAAGTGCAAGATTTAGCTTCCATCAATCTCTTCTCCTGTAACTCTGCACAACCACAACATCTCAGTGCACAATCCAACTCAATCAACTGCTGCGAATCATTGAAGAAAATCAATGACATTAACATGAATATTTCATTCACACATTCTGTCAAACACTTGAATGAATAGGGTTTATAATTAAAAATTTATACGTAAATTTGAAATACAAACCACCATATTCAAGAACTTCTCAATACTAAAGCAATCATGTACACATGAATACACAGATGTTTTGGTCAACAGACCGAGAAAAACCCCAACTCCTGGGGAAAACCCTAGAAAGTGAAAATTTTCATTAAAAAAGAATGCTTAGAAATATTTCCAACAACACATGAAATTATTCCTTCAACCCTCACTAGCAAAAATACCCAAAATAAACCAACACCAAAAATACCTCGATTTTCATGCAATTAACTGTTGTACGGCCTGCTGTACGACTTCCACATGTGCCTGTATGGACTGTATTTTCTTCCACATGCATGTTGTATGGACTATACTTTCTACAATAAATTTTGCCTCGGGATTCATGCCCACACGTGCTTGTATGGACTTATCAGACAACAATAAATGCTGATGTAAGGATTATTTAGGCTGCTTGTTGCATTGAGATTTGTGCCACTTCTAGGGTATCTCTCCTCTCTTTCTTTCTCAATCTTCTCTCTCTCTTCATTGATGGTGTCTTTAATTTGTCCTTTCACCCTAGTTTTATACTTTAAAAATTGTAAGTAACTATGTAACCACCTAATCTATGGTTGAGATCCATTTACAAAATCAAGGGCTCGCATTAAATGCACTCACATTTAATAATTAACTCACTTTAATTATTAAATAAATTTAAGTGATACCCATTCTATAAAGTACAAAACATCAATTTTATTTATGTATAACTTTCTTTATACATAAATACACAAGGAACAAATTCTAAGTCCTCTTTATCACACCACACTAAAACTATAAAGAGGGCCTTCAGAGTTAACTTTCCAACACTCCTTCTCAACGAGGAAGATCCACAACACTATCTCCATCTCTGACTCCTACAACAACTCCCTCCTTCTATGGAATCAATCTCGGATATAGATGCTCAATTCTGTACTAAAACTATAAATCCTGAGATTCAACCTGAGCTTCATCCACCTACTCATCTGCACCATCACTGGACTGGTTGAGTCTTCTGCCCACCTATATTAAAAAAGTGTTTAAGACCTGTTGCCCACCTATTTCGACTAGGTGGCAACTCCATGTACATTATTGTACCTTAGGAAAATCTGAGGATTTTTCTCTTCTGCAGGGCTATTGCCCCTTTGTAAAACGAAATGTCTGCTCCCCTGCGTGGGAAAATTAATGTAATTTGATGTGCTAGTGTGGGTCATATGATACGGATGCCACACCATGGAACTGATTGTTAGGGAAGTCCCCTCATCGAGTGTTTTTCCCTTTCCAATTGGTCTTGTTGAACAAACGAGTTTAATCGGTTTGGTTTTCACTCAAAATCCTCCAAAGTGGTGAAGGGCGTTCTACCAGTCAAGTCCATGAGGTGGCTAAGGCTTTAAAGTGTAATTCATGACCATGCTAGACATTTGTCTAGAGTCTTGCGGAGTTTCGTTATGTTATTTGAATTTTTATTAATTTTTTCCAGTTAATTAATTCCACCCCTTGGTGGTTAATTAACTGAATTTTGATGTAATAATGTAATTTCTCAAGCATGGCATTTTGTAATAGGGGCTATGAATGCAAGGTAAAATTGATATGAAACCCCCTAAGCCACTGCTTCGAGTCCCATGTCTTGCTGATAAGTGGTTGAAGAGATAGACCAATTTTGGTCAAGAGGGGTCTATTTTTCTTAGGGAATTATTTAATTTCCCTAAGTCAAAAATTCACATTTTTTGATTTTGAAGTAAAAAATCAAAAAATGCCATGGTAATTTGGTTTGGGGGTTGCTAAGCCTAGGAAAATTTATTCCAAATTTTTTCACCCCCCCATGGCCAAGGTATAATTTTTTCAAGTTATTTTTTTAATTTTTCCTAAGTCAAAATTGGAAAAATTTAAAAATATTAATTTGAAAAATTAAATCTAAGGTGAAATGTGTATTTAGCCTAAGTCTAAGGTTAAAAATTTATCTTGGATGTAAGTGGCTAAAGTCAAAGCCTAGTTAAGAGGTGATCCAAGTAAATGTCTGAAGATCTCCTAAGTGGGGTGCCCCTCTTGTCTTAATAAAAAGAAATGTT
>LPNX010231697.1:298724-397834 GCA_001517045.1 Pseudotsuga menziesii | reverse complement strand
TTTTCTTCCTCCAAAATTAATAAATATTATTTTATTATTTTAACTATTATTTTATTAGTTCATTTTAGGAGGCCAATTTTGAGTTGAAATTTCCTCTAATGCAAGCAAACACATTGCACATAAAATCCTTAAAACTTTACCAAGGCTCCGTTGTGTATGCTATGCACCACTGTAGTTCGACCAAACAGTTGGTTGCATCAAAAGCGACGTGGGTGACTAGCTTAATTAGTTTTCACATTTCAATTAAACCTCTCAAGGAGAAAATCCAACGCCTCGATTTGATTCGTTGTCCTGGAAAAATCCACAAAGGAAGCGGGAAGAACTAGGTAGTGACCTCGAGACACCATTAGGCTACACCCTTTGTTGGTGTAATGTTGAACACGTCTTAGAGACTCCAACCAGCCCACATATTCCTTGCGGGGAGCCACATCGGATAAAGGTTTTGGACATACACCAAGCACCTTCGAGTATATTTGGAGTACCATTTTTCCTTAAGTTAATCAACTCATCTCCAAATTAATTTAAAACTGACCAAAAGCACTTGCAACACCCCTTTTAGGAAATACAACAACACTCTTTATCTGTGGACTCCATTTTTTGGCACTGGTTTTACATTATACAATCATCTGTTTCTATGTGCTTCACATATCATGTGTTAATTTATGTTGTTATGTTTTAAATATTTTTGCTTCAATATCTTGTTCAATTGTTTATTTCATGTCTAAAATCCTAAAAAAACCAACTAAATGATCATCACACTAAAGCCTTAACAACCTTAGCAACTAATAGGGTCTACCCCCCTTGGCTTCGTTAGGAGTTGGCCTAAACAGAGGAGTAAGAAACAGGTGACAATGTCTGACTTGACACTTGCCCCCAAGGACACACCAAGCAGCTTGAAGATTTCTGCTGCGTTCCCCCCTAGGTGTGTTTAAGTCGGCAACAGGCTCAACAATTTTGTAGTGGTTCAGTTGGAAGCAAAAGTCTGTTGCTTTGCGTTCTGCAGAGGCTGAGTACATGCCAGCCAACCAGGCTAGTTGCGAGGCATTGTGGCTTTGCAAGTTCATGGTTGATTTATTTGGTCAGGAGTTGAGACCTACTATCATTCATTGTGACAATTAGAGTTGTATCAGGCTCTATGAATTTGATGTTTCATGATAGGTCAAAGCACATTGAGATCAAATACCACTTCATCAGAGATTATGTCCAGAGAGGAGCTGTAGTGTTACAGTACATTTCTACAGATGAGTAGGTGGCAGATATTCTCACGAAGTCTTGGGGAAGAGGAAAGCACATACATTTCAGAGACAAGATGGGAGTGGTGATAAACACCTTCATTGGTAAGAGGGAGTGTTGAAGTTTTACCAAGGAAGTGTTTGTCCACTCATGCCTTGGGGTGGACAAGGACACTTTAAAATGTGGTCCCTAGCCAAATTAAAAGGTGATAATGACTTTATGATCAAGTGACCTTTTAATAAATGTTTGAGTTTATATTTTAAAAGTGACTTTATGAATATTAATGAGGGTGTACATTAAATTCCCATTTATTAATTAAAAAGTGTTTTTTTAATGAAAATGAGATGGGCCCTAGATTTCATTTAGCTGGCTTTTAATCTAAGCCATTGATTTAGATGTGGAAGTTACTCAAACAAAAGGGATTGGGAAAGGAAAAGAGAGATTATTGTTCACTTTCACAAGAGAAAATTTTGAGAGAGGAGTGTTATCACATATATAGTAGCCGGGCTACCATATTCTATTTTTTCAGATACAGTACATTTTTCAGCCAGAACTCTTACATATGAGATGTTGAGATGAACAGTTTTGACGGATCATTATTTTATTTGTCGACTATTGTACTCTCCCATGTCAGGACTGAGTCTTAGGACACTCAGATTTGAGGACCGATGTAGCCATTTAGTCATTACATAGCAGTTATTGATGCCCAGATTTATATCAGTGCTTTCTCATTGGACAAATGATGTTTCAGATGGATTATATGCATGATTATGACTCGGCTTTTATTATATTGTGTTATGGTTATCATTGCTCTTATATTCATCTTTGTGACATGTATTAACATGTAATGTCATGATCTGGCAGTCATAATTATATGGACTTGGATGTATTTGTATTATGTATTGATGTCCCTACTCAGACCTTGAAGTTCCTGATCCATACTCATTGGTTTTACCCTCCTTAAGGAGAATAGAGGTAGTCATTCCCACCATTGTTTTAGCTTGCTAGTGTTGGCTTCATCATTCACTGTCTCCACCCATCCATTACCTTCCAGTTTTGTTTTTAACCCTACTTACGACCTGACTTATGGCATGGAGGACCTTTCCTTGCTAGAACCTTTGTTAGACAAACCTGTGTGTTTATATTGTGTCTCGGCTCTGAGTTGGTGACAAAACTTGCCTTTGGCGAGTTGGATTGTATGCCTAAATCATTCTGGTCGGTTGTCCCGATGTTTGGCTTTGTGAAGAACTCCCCCTGGTCACTTGAGATGTTGTTGGCTAAAACTGAAAGCTCATGTACTACCTGTATTGGAAATATTTATATGCGCCCATGGAAAATGAAAATGCTAAAACTATGTTTCTTAACATATGTAAAAAAGGGCAAGAGCAATGAAATGCTAAAATACCCCTTAAAAGGTATAAGAAAAGGTCCAAAAAAGCAATGGTTAAATATATGCTATGTCCAAATATTGCTGACCTTATAAATTTGAATATGTCCTGGATGAAAGCTGCAGTTAGTTGTGCTTTTAAGCTCTGGTGAAGTCCCCAAAAGGACATATAGGCCAAAAAGGCCATGGAAATAAAATTGATGATCCTAATGAACCTGGATCAAACTTGATGTAGACATGATGCCTAAGTTGAATAAGCACTCTCTGAACAACTCAACCACTTGTGAGGCACTGCCATTCCTTGTGTTGTGGTTTGTTCGGCATGTGGTTATAGTGAGTATTCCATTCCCATATCCAAAGTGTCATGATGTTAAGTTAGTAAGTCATCCTTTGCCCTAGCCTTGTCAATTTCAGCCTTCACCCTTCACTAGCAAATTGACTACAACTATGAAGTGAGTATAGTCCTGAAAGTCTGGTCTAAGTAATAATAAACAGAACCCTATATATGTATTTGGTTAATGTGTCGCCAAAGAAATGACTGCTACTTGTTGTGATTGTTGCTTAAATGATTTGTAGAGCATGTCTTAGCCTTATAACACTTGCAGCAGATGGACGATTGTCTACGTTATATTATTGGTATCTGGTCATCTACAAATGGTTATATTGTTTATTGGATATGGTTGATGATCAGGTAGAAACCTGAGAGGGGTATGAGTATACAACCTAGATGGATTTGGAATCTTTGAGTCTAATGAGATATTTTGTTTTCAGTTCCGGGCACTTGCAGAGATGGTCAGGCTCATTTTACTCTCTGGATGCAGTTTTGCTTCACAAGATGATGTGTTTGAGCAGGGAAATGTTTTTATTGGATCTCCTAGGGCGTTGTATGGGGCATAAAGGGTGCAGCCACTTGATTGTACCATAGTACTCCCATCCCAGAGAGCTTGGTGGGCTCAGTTTGACAACGCACGCACCCTAGGAGGTTGTTTTGGTAGGTTCATTTTTTTCAAGGCAGATTAAAAAATGATTAAATGGATATTGAAGAAATCGATTTGGGCTAATGAGGCAAGAAAATGACATGGGATGAGTCATGATGATGAGAGTGATGTCCTCCGCACCTTCTCCAGCAGTTGCAGCACCTGATTTGGGCCACACCTATTTTTTGGGCATTTTTATATTATTTTCTGAAGCTTTTGGTAGGCTCACGATTTCCTCAAGGAGGCACAAAGTCAAAAAATTAAAATATTATATTATTTTATTGTGCCATGGGGAACCCAGAGGGAGTTAGTTAACACTCCATGGACCCACCATGTGCTTCATTTATTTCTTGTTGAGTGGGGTGCCCTCTTTATGGGTGATTTAGTCCACTTTGGTACTTTGTTGTTATATTGATCTATGTATTGTATGTTGAGCTCATCTCAACCATTGATTAGAACATTTTATCTTTTAATTTTAGCCACTCGTTTTGAAATTGGTTAGGATTTTGGTTCTCTCGTTCCTATTTAAAGGAAAGAGCTTCTCATTTGTAAGGGGTCTTTGGCTCTTGGATCTGATTAATAGAAGAAAAAAAATTGTAGATATTTTCTGGATCTGCTTTGCATCTGATGTTCTTTGGTGGTGATTGGAAAATCTTTTGCTTCGTAGCATTCAAAATATTTTGTGAGATCTATACCTTTTTTCGGGATCTTTGTCTTGTCTACAAGAGGGCATTTTCAGCTTGAGCGTTTTTGCAGGGGGACCTCAACTCGCTCGAATTGTTTTTGTCTTATATCAGGGGGTTTTCATTAGCTTCATTGTGATCTATGGTTACATCTTGCTACTTTTCTGTAGATCTAGCCGTTTCTTTCATGGTACAACAAATCTGATACTGTTGATGTTTGCTTGTGCAAGATAGGGGCGCACATTGGTCACTTGGAGCACAACGTTGGTCCTAGAAGTTAGAACTCACTCATATCTTCTAGAATTGATCGGGATGGCGGGGATCATCATCATCAAGGCATCTAAAAGCATTTCCAGGTAAGATCTAACAGGTAAGTCTCTTCTCTTTCAGATCTCAATCCATTGTATCTGCTTTTCTTCAATTTTTCTGAAAAACTCCTAAATAATAAAAATCCAGAAAAATACTTAATCGAGGAACCACTTGATCTTTGAACAAACCATTTCTGGGTTTTGTAGATCGGGCATCCCCCTCACTGAATCATCCTCAACGCTATCCAAATTGTGACCAGTTTTCCCTAGATCTGACTTTCTGACTGCTCAAACCCCAGTGCCCCCACTAAAATTTTGACCTTTTCTAGAGTAGACTTTTTTCGAAAAATAATCACATGGGTTTGTATCCCTAGATATGAAAAACCAACTTTCAGCATCGTAGCTTCCCTCATCAGATTTTGACTTTCCCAGATTTGATTCTTCCTAAATTTTTTTACTAGGGTTTGCAGATCAAGCCATCCTGATCTCATCTCCACTCCAACGCTGAGCTGATAGTCTCTTGGTTGCCCTGGATCTGCAAATCTGCCTCTCCAAACCCTAGCTGTAGCCCTCCTTCTGCTGGTTTCCTTGTAACCTGAATCTTCTGGGCCAAATCCTTTTCTGGGTCCATAGATTAGGGCATATCCCAGGTGGGTTCACTTAAACGTTGTGCTGATACTGACTCCATTACCCAAGGCTGAACAAGCACTGATCTCCAAGCATAGCACTAGCCCCATTTTGACCTTTTTCCCCCGAGAGTTGACCATTCCTTGATAACTCAGGTAACCTGACATTTTCATATCTCTCACTGAGTCTATCTCTTTGGTACTAGATAGTCCCAACTTTGTCCTTACTCACCCTATCTCAGTTACGTTTCCCAAGACAACGGTTATCTTCATCAGTTGCTAATAACTCAACCCTAGATCTAGTATTACTCCTATATGTCACTTTGGATCAACCCTCATATGACTGAATCCCTCATCCAATGCCCAAGTCCACTTAGTATCATCATCCATAGATCTAGGGTTTTCATTTACCTTACACCTTACGTACCTCAAGCCATACTTGATATGACCTGGTGTCTAGGTTTGATCTCTCCTGTCAGGAATAGATCTGGGTCTCCCCCATTGTTGTCTTGGACTTAGATAACATAAAGCGAAGACTGCCTTGATTGGCGTGACAACCATCCATTTGGGAGTTGTTATCCACTTTTTTGTACCATAGTTGGGTTACCTGAGGAGCCGCCGGTTGACAAACATGTCCAATTTTTTATTCTAGTGTATCAGTTGATCTGTCTTCATGTCTAGCAAATATTGGCTAGCCAGTTTTTCATTTGAATAATTTTGACCATGGCCCCGCGGGGTTTGTAATAAAATGTGCTAGTAGGATATTTTTGAGTGGTTTGGTCACCTGAGACGTAGAATCTCAAATAAAGTATTCCAGGGAGTTTTTTGCCCTTGACAATTATGCTTTGCCTATAGCCGAGTATAATTGACGAGGTTTTCTACCGCTTCCTCCAAAGCTGGAATGTCCGATTTTGAATTCTAGGGCTTGGGGGGTTATTAGAGCCCAACTAAGTGTTTATAAACCTACTAGGCATTGTTAGAATAGAGCATGGTCATGTCCTAAGTCAATAGGACTTTTAAAAAAAATTCGAAATTTTTTTACCGGACGGGTTAAAAAATTATTTTTTAATTTTTTAATTTTTTAATCAAGTTTTTTGATTAATTTTTCCATAAATTAATTGGAAAAATCCCGTTTGAAATAAGTCAGTCATTCGGACCCCGAATTCAGTGATTGAAGGCTCTAACCTTAAGCCAAAAATCATTCTTGATCAGCTAGCCAGTCAGATCCAACTTTTAGATCATCAATCGGACACATAACGCTCATTTTCTCAAAATTAAAACTCTCCAAATTAATCCAAATTCAGCGAAATAAAGGGCTAAATGACATCTCAATGGGCATTTATGATGATTGGAGTTATCATAACTCAGCTTCAGTCAGCATTCAATGAATAATAAAGTTATATTCAGTTAACGGATTTGTCATCTCCAGCTAAACTCCCGAATTGGATGAGATGGAGAGCACTCATTGGTTTGATGATTTGATCGAGGTAAAGACTGAAGATAACACTAGCAATGACTCCAAATCATCATGCCGAGCTCATTCAATTACTCCGGTTACTCTTAGTTTGGTTTTAGGGTTTTAGCCTTCTCTCTTTGTATAAATAGAGGCTCCTTTAGCTCTATTCGGATGGACTTTTGTAGCAGAGTTATTCTGAGAAAATTGTATCAAGCATTTGCTTTAGATTGTTAATAAAGATCAAACTTTGGAGGTCCATGAGCTCTTGGATATGGTAGTTCTTTGCAATTGGTTGAGGTGATATTGTCTCTAACCCCTATTTCCTTAATGCTTATGTGAGATTAAATTGTTTATTTGTTAGCTCAAGAGGGCTATTGTTGGCACAGTAGAACAATCATTTGTAGTTCAACTTGATTGTTTATGCGAAGTAGATTAGTAATTTTGATGGACATGAGTAATCAATATATACGTAATGTTGATCATAATTCAATTTTCTTAGCATACTAGCATATATTTTGATCTCAAATTTTGTGTTAAGTTGTAGTGTGTTTTAAGGCTTCACAGGTTGAAGAAGGGTGTGAGCTCAGCTGCTTCTATCCCAGGCTTCAAGCAACCTTTTTTATCTAACACTTTCATTGCAGGACCTACAGAGATCTTCTTCTTCAAAATACAAAAAGAAAACTGGGAGTCTAACTCTCTCTCTTGGGTTCCATCCATAAATTTAAATACTTTCTTGGTTACCGAACTTCCTTCCTCTAGTTCTCCCTTTGTTCCTTAACTTCTTTTGTTTCCTTGCTTGCTAGCCCCTTTCCTCCTTGACTTGTTTGTCTTTTCTCACTTTTCTTTATCGCTGCCCCGTTTTTTCTCTCTTTTACCATCCCTTTTCTCCATTTTGGACAGCCCTAGTGTGCCCTAGTTTTCCTTCCTTTTTGCCTCTTTTTTGCCCTAGTTTTTGGGCCTTCTTCAACCTTGTTATTGACCTTTTCTTCCACTTTTTGTTCGCTGCCCTGTTTTGTATTTTTTATGACAGCCATTTGTTTTCTTTTTTGCTGCCCCGTTTTCTTCAATTTTTGTCCTCCTTTAGCTTCATAGTTGGCTGCCCTATCCCTCCCTTTCTTTGATTTTGACCTTCTCTTTGTTTTCTTGCCTTCTTTTCCTCATCTTCTTTTGTTTCAGCCCTCTTTTCCTTTGCTCTTTTGGCTCCCATTCAAACTTCTTTTCTTTTTCCTTTTCACAGGTTTCAAAAAGATCTTCAAGTAAAAGTAAAAACACTCTCATTTTTTCTTTTTTTTTACGCAAATTTTAATGATAGTAGAGTTGTATGCTTTTATTTGAAAAGCCCTTTCAAGGATGAAATTCCTAAAGGCAATTTGTAATAATTTCAATGAAGTACTTTTGTTTGAGTGGGGTTTTTAAGTCCCCACTCTCATCCTCCTCCATTTGGGGAGGCTTGTGTTGTGTTTACTTGTGTATGCTTAGGTTAGATTTGCTTGTCTTTATTATTATTTGCATCTTATTCTTAAAATAATTGTTAATCCATCACTTCTAATTCATTAATTAAGTTGATTATTTTATTTTAAATTGTTTATCTTTATAAGTCAACTGCTTAAATCTCTTGAATCACACCATAAGGTGGATCAAGAGTACTCTCTGTCGGAGAGTTTAATAACTCATCTTAGTAAGATTCTTGAACTTACAGAAACACAAGTCAAGAGCACTCTCTATCAGGGAGCATCTTAGTGTTTGCATCATCCTTGCATTAGTCCCATCTAGATTAGATAAGACTCTTGAACCTTCGTCATAAAACAAGGTCAAGAGCGCTCTCTGTCGGAGAGTCTAATTAATTAACTTAATAAAATCTTCAACACACACACCCCTTTAATTAATTAACTCCCTTCCCTCCTTACCGGAGTATGCTTTGACCGATCTCTAATCGAAATACCTAGAAACGGCACTGGATCTTTAAACCCTACAAGAGTAACTTAATTAAAACTTTTCCCCCATAACCAACGCACCGACGTTGTTTCGTTTAAATACCGAGGCATGTGGGCAAATTCCAAGTGTGGGCGCCGGGCTACCCAATCTGGGCACAGGTAGTTAAGTTATTGAACACTTATCTGTGATCCCAGACAGGTCCGTCATGTCTTCGAACAGAGCCACTGAAGGTATTTTCGGTGAGGACATCCAGCTACCGTAAGCAAGACCACTATTAAAAACTCTTAAAATCTACCAAGAGCACTTGCAAAACCTAATACTTACTAGCTTAGTTCCTAGATTTTATTTCACGCATTTATTTGACTCCATAAGGCATTGGTCATTTGTTATATTTGATTAATTTTCTATCTTGATCAACTATCTATTGTCCATTTCAGTTGATTATATTTGAATGCTTAAGTTATAAGTCTAGAATCTTTGCTTATCTGTGTGATCTCTTGTTAGCAACGTGGATTGCTTTGATTAATCATCATCCCCTTAATATTAATCATTTTAAATCACAATAACTCATAAACAACACCCATCCGCATCCAAAAACATCCAAAACTTAACTTAAACATTGAGCCATAGAAAACTCTTTGTTAGGGACTACCCCCCTTGGCTTCGTTAGGAGTTAGCCTAAATGGAGGAGCTAGGAGTAGGTGACAGTACCTTGCCCCCAAAGTCACACCTCTTCCACTTTCTTAAGTGAGGAGACAACTTTCATTAGATTTCTGCCGCTAGTGTGCAATCGGCGGACAACAGGAGTCTAGGCAGTCTTCGTTTCACTTCCTTAGTTGCTTGCCCCTCTACCATCCATCCTGAATCCACCTTACACAGGCAACTGCAAGGTAGTTGATTACATTTTGGCGCCGTTGCCGGGGAGGTAGAGGCCTACCTTGGTTTAACATAACTCACCTTTCCCTACGACATATCTTTTATTGGTGAATTACTTGTGTGGTTCACCTGGCGACTCCACCCTACGACTCCGTTGAGGACCGTACCCAACGTATTAATCTTAAGTTCCTAGAACGTTTTATAAACCCGGAAGGAATCCCTATAACTTACGTAAGGAAAAACAAACAAGTATTAGACCCCACTGTTTTCTCAAGTCATCCTTTGGGATCCCCTTCAACCTCATCTAGCCCGATGGCCGGAACAAACACTAGTGGAAATCAGAATGCTCCTCCTCCACAAAACCCTAGGATTTTTGGAAGGAAGGCCAAGGAATCTCCTTTAGATTTCTCCCTGATCCAAGGAGCCCCGCATGACATGCTTGATAAATATTTCGAAAAAGTTCCTAAGTTTGATGGAGTATCAACTAACTCCATCAAAGACCACATTGACAAAGTCACACCTCTTCCACTTTCTCAAGTGAGGAGACAACTTTCATTAGATTTCTGCCGCTGGTGTGCAATCGGCGGACAACAGGAGTCTAGGCAGTCTTCGTTCCACTTACTTAGTTGCTTGCCCCTCTACCATCCATCCTGGATCCACCTCACACAGGCAACTGCAAGGTAGTTGATTACATTTTGGCGCCGTTGCCGGGGAGGTAGAGGCCTACCTTGGTTTAACATAACTCACCTTTCCCTACGACATATCTTTTATTGGTGAATTACTTGTGTGGTTCACCTGGCGACTCCACCCTACGACTCCGTTGAGGACCGTACCCAACGTATTAATCTTAAGTTCCTAGAACGTTTTATAAACCCGGAAGGAATCCCTATAACTTACGTAAGGAAAAACAAACAAGTATTAGGCCCCACTGTTTTCTCAAGTCATCCTTTGGGATCCCCTTCAACCTCATCTAGCCCGATGGCCGGAACAAACACTAGTGGAAATCAGAATGCTCCTCCTCCACAAAACCCTAGGATTTTTGGAAGGAAGGCCAAGGAATCTCCTTTAGATTTCTCCCTGATCCAAGGAGCCCCGCATGACATGCTTGATAAATATTTCGAAAAAGTTCCTAAGTTTGATGGAGTATCAACTAACTCCATCAAAGACCACATTGACAAAGTCTGGGATCATATGGAAGCATATGGAGCTGTTGATGAAGATGTATTCATGAGATGCCTTTTGCATTCTCTAGAAGGAGATGTGCGGAAGTGGTTTGATAGATTACCTGCTTCATCCATCAATGGTTATGACAACTTCGTCACAAAGCTTAACAATGATTGGTCTTACAAGTTGGATGGGAAATTCCTCTTGCATCAACTGTTTGACATAAAGAAGAGGGAGAATGAAATAGTCCATGAATTTAACCTGAGATTTGACAAGATTGTAGGAAATATCCGAGATGAAATTAGACCTAAGGACGAAGCAATTGTTATCCGTTATCTGAATGCTTTTGACGGTTGGTTGGGTTTCAACTTGAAGGATAAGAATCCAAATGACTTAAAGACTGCCCAATTCAATGCAAAGATGGCTGAGCAGCATACAACATCTATGGGAAAGCAAAACTTCTTCAATCATTATGCCCCATCCACTTCTAGGTCTGACCCTAGGGTTTGAAAGCCCAAGGAACCTGTGAGTGAACCAAAAGAATCAAAGGACATGTTAGAAACCATGCAAAAGATGATGAAACAACTAACTATCCTGACCAAGAGTGTGGTTAGTTTCCATGATCCTGAGAGACATAGAAATCTTTATGGCCCTAAACCCTACTGGAACAACAATAGAGGTCCTGAAAGAGATCGTAATAGAAGACGACATGAGTATCCAAAGAATCCTGAGAAGAGAAATGTCAATTGGTGTGATGAGAATGATGAAGAGCCATCAAACACTGGTAACCCTGATGACCAACCAAACAACATAAATTTCATGAATGATTTATCCTTTGATGATGGGTTTGGAAGAATTCTCCTAGAGGAAGAGCCATGGGAGCAAGAAGAAGAGCCTTGAGAGCAGGAAGAGGATTTTGTTGATGAGCCTGATCCTTCATGTTGTGCAATAAACATCCCTAAAACGAAAGAGCAACCATAGGTTAGAATCTATAAATGAAGAGTGGATCCCCAACCCTCTTTCTTTGATAAACGCAAAGCAATTAATGAAGATAAGAAGGAAGAAGAAGATCTTGCCTTAGGAGATTTGAATTTGAACATTGACATAGAGAAAGAGCTAAGCAAGATAATGTGTAACATCCCTATCATTGAACTGATGATGTGCCCTCTGTAGGAAGCCAAGTAGAGGAGTTCTTTGATGGCATTGGCCAAGACAAGGCCCCTGAGATTTCCTTAGAATCCAGTCACATACAAAGCCCTAGTGGGATACAACTTAGCAAAGATGAAAAAGATCCACCTGTTAACATACAATCTGCTATCTATGAGAGAAAGAACGGTGGTCACCCTCCCTTTTACCTAACCTTACACATTCAAAATATGCTCTTGCATAATTGCATATTGGATTCTGGAGCAGCTATGAATGTAATGCCTTTGCATGTCATGAAGGAAATGGGATTGGAAGTGACTAGGCCTTATGGAAATGTTTGTGACATAGACTCGAGGCGAGTGCCATCCTATGGCTTGATCAAGAACCTAAGAGTTGATCTGTTTGCATGCTCAAACATCTCCACTATGATGAATATAGTTGTTATTGACTTGCCCTCGGCATATGGAATGCTTTTATCTAGAAAGTGGGCAGCCAGTTTAGGTGGATACCTCATGATGGATTTATCATATCTTTGTGTCCCAAACTCTGACGGTGCTCTGATTAGGGTCAATAGGGAACCTTGCTATGAAAAACATTTGGAGACTTTTGAGGAGGGAATTGAAAACACATGGGGAAGAATTGTTGAATAATGCTAAGGCCCATATTGTGGAAGATGCAAAATACATGCAACTTGAAAACATGTTTATGGCAATGGAAGATTCTTACTCATCTTCGGAAGAAAATCAAATAACTGAACATGCCAGGATGATTAACTTGGAAATGCTTGGAGGTGAATGCTCAGAGGAATTAGAGGAATTAAGAAGAAGTGAGAACCAACTTCAGGGTCACGAGCAAAATGATGCAATAATTCCTACAATTGAAGTTGATAATGCTAGGGCATATTGGAAGAATCCCTTGTAGAGTAAATGGATGGTTTGTTTTAATTGACCGAAATAGAGAAAGAGAAAGCCAAGGACTTGAACCTATTTACCCATGGGCAAACCATCTTGAGTTAGCTAGTGTAGTAGATACTAATTATGAAGTCAATAGCACCCGTGTTTCTGATGTTGCTGGGTCATGACTCATTATCTCATTTATCTTTGGAAGATGGTAACCTATTTCAAGTCCATGATAACTCTATGAGTTGGCAAGAGAATGCCTTAATAAACGATGCACCTGAAGGAGATTTTAATCTTAACAATCTTGTTATATTTCAAACTCCTTCAGCCACACCAAATAATGCCTTATCTGCCTCTCCTCTCATCCCTAATTTTCTCCTGCCACCTGAGTCATCCAGTCTTCACAGTCATGATCTGTCTCACATTCCTAGTTCTTCTGCATCACAGCCTGGAGTAGAACCAACCGAGCTAGAGGGTATGCATATTCATGTTCCTACAAGATAAGGGTCTAGCCACAATAATGTTATATCCCATATGCCTCATCCTTCGGAAGAAGATAGAGACTTCTGGACTGTGGGAGAAACTGTCAAACATGTAGTATCTCTTCATGATGATAAGCCTAGTACAAGTACCTAGGGGATAAGGAGAGAGATTAGAGAGATCCTAGTTGGTAGCATAGCTATTCCCATTGATGGTGGTCCACCCAGATTTGATGCAGTTCCTTCCAGGAGGAGCTCAAGGATTGTCACCCCGCAACAACGAAACATCGTTGATGTCCATCCCATGCCTATACAGAACATTGAAGTGGTCCCCAAATCAGTAAATAGGAATAGCTTTCCCGCCGGAAGTCAAATCCTTATCCAAAACCACTTACTGCATTTTCGATCAGGGCAAGCTAATAACCTTTAAGTTGGACCTTTTTCCGTAGAATGTTGCGTAGGTGATATATGTTTTCTTGTTACTAGTACTGGACGACATATTTTGCTTCCTGTCAACCAGAGGGATTTGAGGGGATACATTCCCGACCTCACTTAGCCTTGAGTCCCACCTTGCTTAGTAGAGTAGAGTAGATACGACCTGAATAATCCTTTCTCGGCAGTAGTATAGAACCTTGCACCTTTTTTTGAAGCTCACCTTTGAAGCTCTTAGTGTAGTTTTGATCTCTGCAAAATAAAAAATCAACTTTTTATTGAAAATTATGGTTATGGATTAGATTTATTTTCCGCTTTTCATTTTCATGAATATTTATGTTCAGTATTTTATATATTATCCACATATCGTTGTGACGACTAGTCTGTGAGTTTGGTATAGCTCTAGATATGCTGCAGGTAGTCAGTGACGTTTTGGTAGCGGTTGTAGAGCTGGATGGATTGATCGAGGATACAAGAAGCAGAGTATTAGGGGGTTTTCATTAGCTTCATTGTGATCTATGATTACATCTTGCTACTTTTCTGTAGATCTAGCCTTTTCTTTCATGGTACAACAAATATAATACTATTGAAGTTTGCTTGTGCAGGATAGGGGGCGCATTGGTCACTTGGAGCACAACGTTGGTCCTAGAACTCACTCATATCTTCTAGAATTGATAGGGATGGCGGGGATCATCATCATCAACGCATTTACAAGCATTTCCAGGTAAGATCTAACTGGTAAGTCTCTTCTCTTTCAGACCTCAATCCATTGTACCTGCTTTTCTTCAATTTTTTCTGAAAAACTCCTAAATAATAAAAATACAAAAAAATACTTAATCGAGGAACCACTTGATCTTTGAACAAACCATTTTTGGGTTTTGTAGATCAAGCATCCCCCTCACTGAATCATCCTCAACGCTGTCCAAATTGTGATTGGTTTGCCCTAGATCTGACTTTCTAACTGCTCAAACCCCAGCGCCCCCACTAAAAATTTGACTTTTTCCATAAAATAATCACCTGGGTTTGTAGATCCGGTCTCCCTCATTCCAGAACATCCCCAATGTTGAACTAGTTCTTGCCAGGTAGCCCTAGAACTGAAAAACTGACTTTCAGCATCCTAGCTTTCCTCATCAGATTTTGCTTTTCTAGATCTGATTTTTCATGAAATTTTCTGAATTGGGTTTGTAGATCGGGCCATCCTGATCTCATCTCCACTCCAACGCTGAGTTGATAGTCTCCTAGTTTCCCTAGATCTGCAGATCTCCCTCTCCAAACTCTAGCGCTAGCCCTCCTTCTGCTGGTTTCCCTATAACTTGAATCTTCTGGGCCAAATAATTTTCTGGGTCCATAGATCAGGGCATATCCCAGGTGGGTTCACTTAAACACTGTGTTGATACTGACTCCATTACCCAAGGCTGAACAAGCACTGATCTCCAAGCATAGCGCTAGCCCCATTTTGACCTCTTTTCCTCGAGAGTTGACCATTCCTTGATAACTCAAGTACCCTGGCATTTTGATATCTCTCACTGAGTCTATCTCTTTGGTACTAGACAGTCCCAACTTTGTCCTTACTCACCCTGTCTCAGTTACGTTTCCCAAGACAATGGTTATCTTCATCAGTTGCTAGTACCTCAACCCTAGATCTAGTATTACCCCTATCACTTTGGATCAACCCTCATATGACTGAAACCCTCATCCAAAGCCCAAGTCCACTTACTTAGTATCATCATCCATAGATCTAGGGTTTCCAATTACATACACCTTACGTACCTCAAGCCATACTTGATCTGATCTGGTGTCTAGGTCTGATCTCTCCTGTCGAGATTAGATCTGGGTCTCTCCCGTTGTTGTCTTGGACTTAAATAACATAAAGCGAAGACTGCCTTGATTGGTGTGACAACCATCCATTTGGGAGTCTAGGCAGTCTTGGTTCCACCTCCTTAGTTGCTTGCTCCTCTACCATCCATCTTGGATCCACCTCACACAGGCAACTACAAGGCAGGTGATAACAAGGAGCATAAGAAATTTTAGAGAGTACCCTTGGAAAAATTTTCAAATTCAGGAAGAGGAGAAAGGGCACAAATTTCAAGGAAATCAAACCAGCTGATTGGCACGATTGCCAAGGTGACTGTACAAAATTTATTACAGCATTCATACAACATTAAATGCAGGTTGTACAGTTCGTAAAGGCACATATTTCGAGGCAGTCGTACAACACAATTTGCGAGGTGAGCAAGCACAAATTTCGAGGCATCCATACAACACAGAAATAGAGGCCCATACAACAGGCAGATTTAACGCAGGTTTCAAGATCTATACAGCTGCATGTGTAGGGCCGTACAACATAGAAATCGAGGCAACCATATAACAGTTTGTGAGTGTGATGTTGGAACAAATTTCGAGGAGGAGATAAGAATTGTTGTAATTAAATTTGTAATTCTTCCTGAAGCATAAAATATCTCTCTGAAGTACAGGTTTTCCCTTTGGGGTTTTCCTGGGTCAATTTGACCAAAAATCTGAGCATTTAATTTTCATGTGTGGCTGAATTTAAATTTATGAGTAAGAGTTTAGGGCTTCTATAAATTTTCAAAGTTCAAAAGAATAATAGAAATCTTATGTGTTTATGTTTTCAGTCAAAATTGTTATTTTTTAACGTACATGCAATGGTGGGGTTTGGTTATTAAACCATATGCAAAACTGAAACTCAAACCGGGTTGGGGTTTTGAAAAATTTTCACTAGAGAACCAAATCATACGAAGAACACACCTTCCTCTCACAGTGTTGGGAAGGATCCATTGGATGCTCCAAGAAAATCAAGAGCACTGAGGTTGGGTAAAAAATTATAAATCTGCATGCATTATTAGACTGTGTTTGTTGTTATGTGTTATGTTTTGATGTAATCATCCCATTATGTATTGTTGGGGATGGAATCATGTAACCCTTTTCTTCTATATCAATGGAAAAGCGGTTTGCCCTTGTTAAAAAACAAATAATATCTCTCTAATGTTGAATAATTTTAACATAAATTTTTAATTTAATTACGCATTTTGGCAAATAAAAGAAATAGGTTAGGATGGCTATCAGGTGACCATTAAATCCAACATCAGGCATACAGGTGAAAACAAATATTATAAACAATATATGATAAAGTATATTGATATGTCTTAGTTTCATGTTATTAATTTCTGTTGTAGGGTTTGTTGGACAAAAAAAATGAAAAATAGGTAGTGTTAATATTCCAATACATATCAGTTTTAGAGGATTTATATTCTTTTAAGGATTGGTGAAGGGTCACGCATCATAACATTTGGTGTCAATGCATAGACATTTGCATGCTTTGCTTGGCATAAACCATAAACATTTATTTGCAAATAAAACATATTGATTGAAACAACGGGTGCATATATTATGATATCCATTGCTAGTTAGCGTGCTTTTCTTTTCTCTAGAAGAAAAAATATTTTCAAAAGGGATATTTATATGAAATGCTATATTGATTAAACCCTAGCTTCTAAGAGTTGGTTCTGAGGCTTGCAATTCAATACTTTTTCTAATAATCTACTATTGGTTTTCTTTGGATATCAGGCCAAAAAAGACAATCAGCTGCACTTATTGTATCAAATATAGCAGCCATCTTGCCTGCGTTGTGGTCTATTCGTCAAAAGGTGAATCCTGTACTCATTTGTCTAAAAAATGTAAAACTCGTGGTAAAATCAATTCAGTCATGATATTTTTAGTCCATTTTTAATTCGAGACCTGTTTGGTTTACCAAAGATGAAATACATACTGTAATAAAAATCCAACCATGCTAACATATAGACACAAACTTTGCTAACTATGTTATTATAACAAATGTTCTAATTTTCAATGCATTAGCGGAAAAGAAGTTGGCTAATGTAAACAACAATATACCCAAATCATTCATAAATAAACTAGAGGGGTAAACACAAAGTGACAAGACACAATATAGGTTAAATGTCAGAAGCTTGTAGTCATCAATAGAAACCATTGTAGATCATTTACAATGAAGTATGCTAGATCTCACTGATGCTTATAGCAATGAAATAAGGAAGTATTTTTAGAGTAGTAAAATCAAATGAAGTGAAAAAAGGATACCTGCTCAGGTCCACAATTCAGCTCAAGAAAACACACATATAGCTAGAAGAAATAGTAAAATAATAGTGTAGCAGGCCAGTTGTCTAAAAATAATGCATGTACATACCTAGAAATGGTGCATGAAGGGCCTGTTAATGCACAACCTAACAGCCCCAAGATTATCAAGTGAATCGACTACTAAACCAACACAACTATGGACTCCCGACCCAATGTGTCACTACCAAAAGGGAATCCCCTTTTAGTTTTCCCAGGCCCAACAGTAAACGAGTCTAGAGAAACCAAGGGAGAGACCCTAGCCAAGCTTTTTCTAAGACTGAAAGATGGGTCGGTGCAAGCTAATGAGGGTCACTTTTGGCACGTTAAATACAATAGATAACTGAAAAATCAGGCATCTCTCAACTTACTTGTATTTTTTGAGATACTTACGCAAAATATCTTGTTTTGAATAAATAAGATTGAATGTAGGAAATTGAATCACATTTCCAAATATATAAGGTTTATGTATTGAAATTTTTTATAATTATATCAAGTTTCATTTTTTCTACTAGTCACTTTTTTTTAGGAAAATGATAAGGTATATGTTTTTGTGGGTGCATCCTTTGAGGGCCTGAATGATGCTTTCGGGATACAAAAATTTGCAGACATGCAGAGAACATATAGCACTAGTGCAACGCTATTTTTCGAAAATAAAATTAGTAATTTTTATTTTATTTTTTAATTATTTAAGTGATTATTCCTCGAAAATGGTACGTCTTTTGTGGGTGCAGCCTTTGAAGGTCTTAATGAAATAATCATGAAATGGGTTTTTTATAGAATGTAGAGGTCAGTGTCTTCTAGTGCACCATATAATTTCTTTTTAAAACGATTACGAATTGAAAAGGTTATGGGAAAAACACTAACAACATGTATTTTGAGTTAAGGAGTTAGGACACAATAGAAATTGAAAACAAATAGGAAAATATAATATTTTTTAATAAAAATTACATATTTAGAATCTGCAGAAAAAATGTTATTTATGTTTAAGATTTCGTCAAAAATGATTGTGTGTAGCATACTGTAATGAGTGTGTAAACAACGACTTCTTCAGAAAATGGAAGAAATGCCCAATTAGCTATGGTTTATCATATCCCATAGCACAGGTTTGGTATTACCAAAGCAAACTCCAAATCATACACATAGAACTTGTTACCAACTATTTTTTACAATAGTTGAACCTTCCGTTGAGCCGCTAGTTGATGAACATGATCGATGTTCATATCTAGTGTATCAGAGATTCAGAATTTCATGCCTATCCAATTTTGGCTAGTCATTTTTATTTTTGTACTGAAATGACCATGCCCCATGGGGTTTTTGTAATAAAGTGTGCTAGTAGGGGTTTTGAGTGTCTCGGTCTTCTAATACTTAATTTTCAACTATAAGGTATTCCAGGGAGTTTTTTCCATTGTTGATTATTTTTTGCCTTAAACCGAGTATAATCGATGAGTTTTTCTCTCTCTTCCTCCAAAGCTGGAATGCTCGATTTTGAAATTTGGGCCTTGGGGGGTTATTCGAGTCCAACTGATGAATATAAACTTACTAGACACTATTTGTATATTCTATGGTCATTTCCTAAGCCCCGGGATGCATTAAAACTTTGTCCGAAAAAAAAATTCTCAAACGCGTAGGAGTTTTAAATTTTTTATTTTTCAACTATAGAGTAATAATTAAAATTTTCAATTATTAAACCATTTTTACTATGGGTTATTTGAAAATTTTCAAATTGTAATAATTAAGTGGTCCGAGGGGTGTTTTTGGCAAATAAAGACTTGTTTTCTTAGCCAAAACACTCATTTAACCCCTAGACACACTTATCCTAAGTTTTGGATGATTATTTTTCTCTGAATTAAATGTTTCCTCAAAATCAATAAATGAGGAATATTTAATTAAAATAATCATTATTTTATTAAATGGAGAAAATCAAAATATTTCCAAAAAAGACCAAATTGGATTTAATAAAGAGCTAATTAGCTCGGCACATAGCATTTATGAAGATTCCAATCATCATCAATTAGAGCCAGGTCAATATTGGAGCGCTGTTATCACCAACCTTGTAGTTGCCTATGTGAGGTGGATCTAGGATGGATGGTAGAGGGACACGCAACTAAGGAGGTGGAACCAAGATTGCCTCGACTCCCAAATGGATGGTTGTCATGCCAATCGAGGCAGTCTTTGCTTTATGTTATATTAGCCCAAGACAACAATGGGGGAGACCCAGATCTACTCCCAATAGGAGAGATCAAACCTAGACACCAGATTAGATCAAATGGACTTGAGGTACGTAAGGTGTAAGGTAAGTGGAAACCCTAGATCTATGGATGACGTTACTAGGTGAACCAAAGCTTTGGATTAAGGCTTGAGGAAGTATGAGGTTAGATCCAAGTTGGTACATAGGTGACCTATGAGGTAAATACTATATCTGGGGTTGAGGTACTAGCAACAGGTGAAGATATCTGCTGCCTTAGGAAACGTGACCAATGCAGAGAGGGCAAGGACAGGATTGGGGCTATCTAGTACCGATGGATAGACTTGAAGGAAGATATGACAATGTCAAAGTACCCGAGTCACCAAGAAAAATTAGATCACAGGAAAAAGAGGCCAAAGAGGGGGGTAGTGCTAGGGTTGGAGATTAGTGCCTGTCAGATCTAGGGAAATGGAATCACTATTTGTACAACGTTGGAGGAGACTTGCCTGGAAATTTGCCCGATCTACAAACCCAAGAAAGCAGTTTCCTAGAAAAAGTCAGATCACGGGAGAAATCAGCCAATGGAGGATAGCGCTAGGGTTTGGGAGGTCAGTCTTTCAGATCTAGGGCCACCTAGCCACTTCCAACTCAGCGTTGAAGGAGTTTTGGTGATGGGATGACCTGATCTACAAAACCCAGCAAACATTTGCCGGAAAAGTCAGATCTCAAAAAATCAATAGTATGGAGATTAACCCTCGAGTTTGGGAAACCAATTTTTCAGATCTAGGGCAAACCAGCCACTTTTGGCTTAGCGTTGAGAGATTTTTAGTGAGGGGATGACCCGATCTACAAAACCCAGCAGCGGTTTGGCCCGAGATCAAGTGGTTTATTTTTTAATATTTTTTTTGGTTTTTTATTATTATGGGATTTTTCACAATAAAAATGAAGAAAAGAAGATGTCAATGGATTGAGATCTGGAAGTGTTGTCCGCTGAGATGCACACCAACAGCAGAATTCTTTCAAAAGCTATCTCCTCACTACAAGTGGGAGAGGTGTGGCCTTGGGGGAAAGCAATGAGTCAAGTACTATTACCTGAATCCTAGCTCCTCTGTTTAGGCTAACTCCTAATGAAGCCAAGAGGGATTGTCCCTAACAAAGAGTTTTCTATGGCTCTTGTGTTTTAAGTGTTTTTATGGTGTTGCGGATGTGAATGGGTGTTTTTTAGTAGTTTTATAATGAGATCGCAGTTATTAAAAGTGAGATAAACACAAGATAAAAAGAAATCCACGTTGCAATCACAAGACACAAGATTTAGAGATAAACAATACAATGAAGACTTGTGAAATAAGATAGCATCCACAGATAAATACTTAGACAAATTCCAATGGACAAATGGCCCAGATTAATGGTGATGCATAAAAGTTCAAAAAAACCAGTGCCAAATGGAGTCCAATATACGAAGTGCTTGGGGATGCTGAAGATACAAGCTCAGAATAACGTTGGTGAGAATGTTGTGCAAATTATCTTGGTTGATTTTATGAGTTTTAGTGATCTTGATTATTAAGGCTAAGAAAGCAAGGTATGAGTCCAACCGGAAAAAGTATACCTTTAGTGGCTCCCCTTGGTGACCTGACAGACTGTCCAGTATTCTAGGCTAGGTGTCCAGTGGATTTAACCAACAAGCTAGAACTCTATGACAATGGTGATTTCCGGCGCCACCAATAGGAATTTCCCCACTATCTGAGTATCTCTCGAAACAACGCCGATTCGTTGGTTTATGGGGGTGAAGATTTTATTATAATGGCAGTTGGAATTATATCTGTGAATTAAATAGCTACACTGCTTCTAGGTATTCCGATCAGGTAGAGCATACATGTAATATCCCAAATAATGATATTCTATTGATTCTATGCAAAATTATTGAATAGCCGGGCATGCAAAACTGCCATGCAAAATTGCCCTAAATTATAGCTGAATTTAGGGTTAGGGTTTGTAGGAAAGATTGTAACACTTACCACTGATAAGCCAACTGAAAATGCTCTTGAGAGAATACGCATGCGAGATAAGCCGAGCTGATGAAGAAATAACCTCTTTTTCCTTCGTAGTACCCCCAACAGTCTGAATCAACTAAGGTTGATGTTTTTGGTGGAGGGATGGTCTATTTCAGCTGAAAGTTGGTCAAAGTGTAGGTGTGCCCGTGCCGGAGAGAATTGCTGGAGCATGCAGGAGTTTTGACCTCTCCAGGTACCCTAGCGAATTGATTCACCTGACTGATGCTCACTCTCCCACTCTTCTCTATTGTGCTGCTAGCTGCTCCAGGTGAGCAATCCGGTAGCTGATAATCACTCAAAGCAGTAAAATGATCTTGTCGGTGAGGATGCAGGCCACATGCAGAAGAAATATGGTGATTCGGACTCTCAGTGAATGCCCTGGGGTTTCCCAGCTAAATCACCCCCAACTGTACGGATGAACCTGCAAATAATATTCTAGCATACACTGAAGCACTGAAGAAGGATGAAGATGATAAATGCGGTGACAAACCTGATGGTTTATCCTAAAGGAGACTAGGGCAGATATTGCACTGCCGAAACCTCGTAAGCTGAAGACACCGTCATCAACCCCAATTGCCGTGGCCGCACGGTGTGCTGCTACTCAAGAGCTCCAAATCAATAATAATCATAAAGTACCCTTCTTTGGTCTCATTACCCTCTTAAATAGAATCTCATGAACTTTTAGGGTTTGCGTGTCACTTCTAGGGTTTCCGCTTTACTTTTGCATGCATGCAATTCTATTTTAATGTTGACTTTTAAGCCTAAAGAAATAAGGCTTCTTCCATCCGACTGATGACTTGGCGCTGAAGGAATGTCATGTCGTGCTCTAAGTATCAAATCCACTCAGTCAATTCCCTCTTATGCAGTACCCGCTTGAACCTATGGGAATTAAGTAGGTTAGCGGGTGTTTGGTATGCTTAATTAGAGGGGGGACATTACAGTCCTTCCTGCTTGAAATTGCTTGTTCTCAAGCAACTGCAAACTAGGATGTTGCAATACCTGCTCTCCTTCCCATGTGGTGTCCTCCATGGGTAATTCCTTCCATTTCACCAGATACTCTCGAATCACCTTGTTTCGGAGCTCCTTTCTCGTGCCTGTAGCATTTGCTCTGGAATTAATACCAGTAGCCCTTCATCATCTAGAGGAGGTAACTCCATGGATGGAGCAATGTGTTGTCTTAAAGTTTTCTTAAGACTGGACACATGGAATACATTGTGAATCTTGCTTTCTTTAGTAGTTCTAGCTCATAAGCCACCTCTCGATTCTGAATTACATTGTAAGGACCATAGAAGCGAGGTTTTAGTTTCTCCGGTCCTTTCTGTTTGAGGGAAGATTTCTTGTATGGTTGTAACTGCAAATATACCAGATCTACTACCTCAAAGCTCCTCTCAACCCTGTGTCTGTCTGCGTATATTTTCTGTTGATTTTGTGCGACCTGTAAGTTTTCTTTCAAGATCTTGAGGATATCCTGACTATCCTGTATCCAATCTTTGGCCTTGGGTGCTCTACTGTCTCCAAAGGCTAGATCTACGAAGCTCAGTGCCTCATAGCCATACAATGCTTTAAAAGGTGTCATCTTGATAGACATATGGTAGTTGGTATTGTAACAATATTCCCATAAGTGTAGCCACTTAATCCATGTCCTCTGTTGGCCTGCTACATAATTGCACAGATACCCTTCAACCCACTTGTTGACAATCTGACTCCGTCTGTCGCTTTGCGAGTGAGCTCGTACTGGTAACGAGTTCTGTCCCTACCAATCTAAATAACTCCTGCCAGAAGGCACTGGTGAATTTACTGTCCCTATCATTGACTATGGTCTTTGGTAACCCGTGTAATCTGAAAACCTCTCTGAAAAATAACTCGGCTACCTGGCCTGCAGAGTAATTGGATGATATAGCAAAGAAATGGGCGACTTTGGTCAGTCGATCAACTACGACATATAAGCAATCTCGCCCTTGGACCTTGGGCAACCCTTATAGGTGATTATATTGTCTATTGGATATTGCAGATGACCAGGCAGAGACCTTGAATAGGTATGAGTATATACCTTAGATGGATTTGGACTCTCTAAGTCCAATGAGACAGCTTTTTTCTGGTGCAGTTCTGCTTCACTAGAAGTCATGTCTGAGCAAGGAGATGATCTTATTGGATCTCCTAGGGCGTTGTATGGGGCATAGGGGGTCCAGCCACTTGATTGTACCATACTACCCCCCTCTCAGAGAGCTTGGTGGGCTCAGTTGGACAATGCAAGCACCCTAGGAGGCTGTTTTGGCAGGTTCACGTTTCTTGAGGTAGATTAAAAAATGATTAAATGCCTATTGAAGAATTCGATTTGGGCTACTGAGGCAAGGAAATGGCATGGGATGAGTCATGACGATGAGAGTGATGTCTTCCACACTTTCTCCAGCAGTTGCAGCACCTAATTGGGCCCACATCTATTTTTTCGGGCATTTTATATTATTTTCTGGAGCTTTTGGGAGGCTCACGATTTCTTCGAGGCACAATTTCACAGTTTAAAAAATATATTATTTTTATTGTGCCATGGGGACACCCAGATGGAGTTAGTTAACACTCCATGGACCCACCATGTGCTTCATTTATTTCTTGTTGAGTGGGGTACCCTCTCTTTGGTAATTTAGTCCACTTTTATATTATATTTTTATGTTGATCCATGCATTATTGTATGTTGAACTCATCTCAACCATTAATTAGACATTTGTATCTTTTAATCTTAGCCACTCATTCGAAAAGTGGTTAGGATTTTGATNTAAAGGAGAGAGCTTCTCATTTGTAAGGGGTCTTTGGCTCTTGGATCTGGATAATAGAAAAACTTTTCTTGTGGAAATTCTTGGATCTCCTTTGCATCTGATGTTCTTCGATGGTGATTGGAAAGTCATTTTCTTCCTAGCATTTGGGGAATTTTTGTGAGATCTATATCTTTTTTGGGGAATCTTTGTCTTGTCTACAGGAGGGCAACTTCAGCTTGGGTGTTTTTGCAGGGTGACCTCAACTCGTTTGGATTGATTTCGCTTTTATCAAGGGGTTTTCATTAGTGTCATTGCGATCTATGACTTCTTCTTGCTATTTTGCTGTACCATTTACCTTTTTTCTCATGTTGCAGCAAATATGATATGGTTGACGTTTGTTGTGCAGGAAAGAGGGAGCATTGACTCCTTGAGGCAAAACGTTGGACATAGAACTTGCTCAAAGCTTCTCAAATTGATCTGGACAACAGGGATCATCATCATCAAGGCATCTACAAGGTTTTCCATGTAAGATCTACAGGTTAGTCCCTTTCTTCCATATCTCAATCCATTGCACCTACTTTTCTTCATTTTATACTGAAAATTCCATAATAATAAAAAACCAAAAAATACTGAAAAATAGACCCTTGATCTCGAGCCAAGCCATTGCTGGGTTTCGTAGATCGGGTCATCCCCTCACCATATCACCCTCAACGCTGATCTAAAAGTGGCTGGTTTGCCCTAGATCTGAGAAACTGTCATCTTAAACCCTAGCACTATCCACCATTTTTTTGACTTTTCTGACAAAATACCTTCTTGGGTTTGTAGATCGGGTCATCCTCTCACCAAATCACCTTTATCGCTGAGCTAGAAGTGGACAAGTTGCCCTACATATGAGAAACTGACCTCCCAAACCCTAGCGCTAGTTATCTTGCTGCTGGTTTTTTTCCCATGATTTGACTTTTGCGGCCAAATACCTTTTTGGGTTTGTAGATCGGGCTATTTCCCAGGTGGGTTTCCCCCAACGATGAGCAGATAGTGACTCCATTGCCCTGGATTCCAACCTTAGTGCTACCCCCTCTTTGGCCTCTTTTTCCTGAAATCTAATTTTTCCTGATGACTCAGGTACTTTCACGTTGTCATACCATTTCATCGAGTCTGCCCTTGGGGTACTAGATAGCCCCAATCTTGTCCTTGCACTCCCTGCATTGGTTACGTTTCCCAAGGTAGCGGATATCTTCACCTATTGCTAGTACCTTAACCCTAGATCTAGTATTTACTTCATAGGTCACCTGTGCCCCACTTTGGATCAAGCCTCACACTTCCTAAACCATAATCCAAAGCCTTGGTTCACCTAGTGACATCATCCATAGATCTAGGGTTTCCATTACCTTACACCTTACATAACTCAAGGCCATTTGATATGATCTGGTGTCTAGGTTTGATCTCTCTTATCGAGAGTAGATCTGGGTCTCTCCCTTTGTTGTCTTTTGCTAAGATAATGTATAGAAAAGATTACCTCGATTGGCATGACAACCATTCATTTGGGAGTCGAAGCAATCTTGGTTCCACCTCCTTAGTTGTTGGTCCCTCTACCATCCATCCTGAAACCACTTCACATAGGAAACTACAAGGTTGGTGATAACATTTTGGCGTTGTTGCCGAGGATGGTAGAGGTCTACGTTGGTTCGACATACCTCACTTCTCCTATGACATTATCCGTTGGTGAACACGACAATTTGTTCACCTGGTGACTCCACTGAGAAGCGAACCCATCCCATAAATCATAATGAATTCAGATATATTTATCAGATGCACGAAGGAATTAAATGAAAGCATAAATGAACTTGAAAGGAAAATAGACGAAAAGGATAAATGGAGGTCAGATTCTTGGTATAAAGATGATCTTGAACATGATTATGGGTATGAGTCTAATTATCGCAATCCTTATGATGCACAGCAACTTCCTTACCCGCGCTATAAAGAATGCCTAACCATCTCTAGTGAGCCAATGAGCAAGTATCAAACCCAATCAAAGCCTTATAGCCAAATAACCAAAGCTATTAAACAAGACAAACAGTCTCCTTTTGATTTTTCTGAAATACCAGGAGCACCTCATCCTATTCGAAAAGATTACATTAGGAGGCTGCCCTAGTTTAGTGGAAATAACGATATATCTATTGAAAGTCATTTGGATATTCTCTGGGATTATATGGAAATTAGAGGTGCGAACAATGAAGATGTTTATATGCGAGCCTTAGGAGAATCCTTGCAAGGGGATGTTCAACTATGGTTTGATCATTTAGCACCAAAATCCGTCACTGGGTATGGCATGTTCATAGATTTGTTAATAGATAAGTGGGGTAGAAACACTGATAATTCTTTAGAGTGTGAATCTAGCAATGATTGTAATCAGTATATTGACAATTTTCTTTCTCAATTGGATCATTCCACTCCTGAAATGTTCCAAATTATGAGCGTGCCTGCAATCCATAAGAATGTTACAGAGTACTTTGAGAATACTATTTCAAAACCTCATGCTGAAACTAAGAGGGATATCAATCAAATCATACGAGATACTCTGTTATTATTACATGAAGCAGTCACAAAGCAAATCTTGGATTTAATCCGTGGAAGGGAACCTAGCAATCATCATTAGGAAACATCTATAGTTGATCCTTCCATTTGTGAGTCCACTAAAGAGCCTTTAGAAGAGCAAGTCCATAGTCATTGCCTAATTGACGATAATTTGAGTTAGTATTCAAGCCATCTGAATCTAGATTCAGACTTTGATGAAATCAATCAAACTTTTGTTGAAGAGCAATCTTGTGGTCATATTGTGATTGAAGAGCACGCATTTAAGAGAGATAGGGAAACTGAAACCGAACTCATTGATGTTTTTCCTCATCTAGAGCTTAAAGAAGAACAATCACATGGATACGGTTGTAAGTGAACTTGATAAAGAACATTGCAATAGGGATCCTTGTCCAAATAGTATCGATAGAATCCTTCATCCAATCCATAATCAGAGTATGTTGGTTCAATGTGTGGATACTGACCTTGTTTCAAATCTTGAAATCACTCTTAGAATTAATTTGAAAGCTCTTTCCTCTCATCAAATTCCGAGATCAATTGTTCCGAACATGGGAGAAAATTTTCAATCCACCCTCCTGTCCCAACTTTTCGGTTCTTCTTGTTCTAATCAAGTGGTCACTTTTGAAATTGTTAGTCAAGAGTTTGAGCATGATCACATAATTAGAGAAAATGCGCTTTGTTTCCCTTCTCGATCATTTGTTATGAATAATATTTTGCAATTTATAAATCTTTTGTATGGGTGGTTGGAGAAGGTGTATAAAGATCAATTTCATCTTTTCTCCATTTTTAAGCAACAAACGTGCTTGATCTCATTCACAGTTTCATCACATTACAATTTGTCCCCATTCGATTCTCCCATTTCTTCTGGAGTGAATAGAATTGAATGTCCCAGTAGGGTAGAGGAGAAAACAAAGAACTGTTTGGAGTGGCTGAGTCATGAATCATATTGTCTTCTTCCATCAAGAATGAACTTGCATACCTTTTATGATCCTATTAGTATCTTGATGGATGAGTTTTTAGAAATTCAATCTCATCACTGGCATGATTTCATTTCTCTGTATCCATATCTTTCTTCGATTTTCAAACAACAAGTCATAATGGCTTCACTTTTCATTCACGTTACTTACAAGCCATCTTCTACTTGTTGTATCATTAACTGTAAAGAAATCTCAGTAGATTCGTTCAGCAAATGGTTGCATTGGATTTATGACTTTACTTAACACTTGTCCAAACTGATTAGGGTAGAGTAGGTAGGACCCGAATAAGCCTTTTAGGCAGTAGTATAGCTTAGAGTCTTGCATCTTTGCCTAAAGCTCGCCTTTGAAGCTCTTAAAATAGTTTTGATTTCTTTTCCTGCACAATAAATAATCAAACTTTTCTTAAAAAAAGTTATGGTTATAGATTAGATTTATTTTCTGCTTTTTCCAGTTTATGCATGCTTATTTTCGGTACTTTATTTTATCCACATATTGTTCTGACAACCGGTCTATGAGTTTGGTATAGCTCTAGACATTTTGCAGGTAGTTGGTGACATTTTGGTAGCGGTTGCAGAGCTGGAAGCACTGATCAAGGGTGCGAGAAGCAGAGTACGAGGACCAGAGATTCTAAGATTCTCAAGCGCTCTTTTCAGCAGAGCACTGGTCCCGGCTGGAGCCAGATGTTATCACATATATAGTAGCCGGCCTACCATATTCTATTTTTTTCAGATTCAGTACACTTTTTTAGCCAGATCTCCTACATATGAGATGCTGAGATGAGCATTTATGATGGATCATTATTTTATTTATGGACTATAGTACTTTCCCATGCCAGGACTAAGTTTTAGGACACTCAAATTTGAGGACCGATGTAGCCATTTAGTCATGTATAGAGCAGTTAGCAGTGCCCAGATTTGCATCAATGTTTTCTCATTGGACAGATGTTGGTTAAGATGGATTATTTTCATGCTTATGACTCAGCTTATATTATATTGTGCTATGGTTATTATTGCTCTTATACTCAATTTTGTGACATGTGTCAGCATTTAGTATCATGATCTGGTGATCATATAAATATGTGGACTTGGATGTATCTGTATTATGTATTGATGTCCCTACTCAGAGTTTGAAGTTCTTGACCTATACTCATTGGTTTTACCCTCCTTAGGGAGAAAAGAGGTAGTCATTCCCACCATACTTTGGCTTGCTAGTGTTGGTTTCATCATTTATTGTCTCCACCCATCCATTACCTTCCAGTTTTGTTTTAGCCTGATTTACTACTTGACTTGTGGCATGGAGGACCTTTCCCGCTAGAGCCTTTGTTGGACAAGCCTCCCTGTTTATTTGTGTCTCGGCTCTGAGTTGCCTAAGATATTTTTGCTTACCTGAAACAAGTAGCGCTGCCATCAATACAAGGTATTTGGAAATACAATGAATATCTTATAAAATCCCATTCACAAAAAGTAGTGTTTTTCAACATATGTGAATGCAAGGCTAGCCTAATGAAATTGTCTCTGAAAATATTGCAATGAAATATCTTAAACATTCATGAAAAGTAATGTTTTTCAACATACATGAATGCATAAAGCCTAACTGATAAAAGTCTGTATAAAAATACGTGGACAAAGGCTATGGAAAATCAAAGGCCCAAAAAAGCAATGGTTCCTAAAATGTTATATCTAAAGATTGTTGGCCTTACTTGTATTGAGTTAGATTGTGAGCATTTGTCAAGGTAAGCACCTCTAAAGTAGTTCACCCATTTGTGAGGCACTGCCATTCCCTTTGTTGTTGTTTGTCCGACATATGGCTATAGTGAGTATCCCCTTTCCATATCCAAAGTGTCACAGTGTTGAGTGGGCAGTCATCCTTTGGCTTAACCCTATGAATTTTATCCTTCACCCTTCACTAGCAAATTGATTACAACTATGAAGTGAGTATAGTGTGAAAAGTCTGGTCCAAGTTATAATAAATAAAACCCTATATATGTGTTTGGTTGATGTACCGCCAGTGAAGTGATTGCTATTTGTTATGATTGTTACTTAAATGATTTGTAGAGAATGTCTTAGCCTCTTAACACTTGCAGCAGATGGATGACAGTCTGAGTTATATTATTGGTATCTGGTCAGTTACAGGTGATTATATTGTCTATTGGATATTGCATATGACCAAGCAATGACCTTGAATAGGTATGAGTATATACCTTAGATGGATTTGGACTCTCTAAGTCCAGTGAGACAGCTTATTGTCAGTTTCGTGCACTTGCAGAGATGATCAGGCTCATTTTACTTTTTTGGTGCAGTTGTGCTACTAGAAGTCATGACTGAGCAGGGAGATGATCTTATTGGATCTCCTAGGGCGTTGTATGAAGCATAGGGGTTCCAGCCACTTGATTGTACCATACTAACCCCCTCCCAAAGAGCCTAGTGGGTTCAATTGGACAACATAGGCACCCTAGGAGGTTGTTTTGGCAGGTTCACGTTTCCCGAGGCAGATTAAAAATGATTAAATGGCTACTCAACAATTCAATTTGGGCTACTGAGGCAAAGAAATGGCATGGGATGAGTCATAATGATGAGAGTGATGTCCTCCACACTTTCTTCAGCAGTTGCAACACCTGATTGGGCCCACATCTATTTTTTCGGGCATTTTATATTATTTTCTGGAGCTTTTCGAAGGCTCACAATTTCCTCAAAGAGGCACAATTTCATAGTTTAAAAAATATTTTATTTTTATTGTGTCATAGGGACACCCAGAGGGAGTTAGTTAACACTCTATGAACCCACCATGTGCTTCATTTATTTCTTGTTGAGTGGGGTACCCTCTCTTTCCACTTTTATATTATATTGTTATATTGATCCATGCATTGTATGTTGAGCTCATCTCAATCATTGATTAGACATTTGTATCTTTTAATTCCAAGGTACCGTGCTTTAGAGAAAAGACTCAGACCTACATCAGGATTCATATGTACCACAAAGATTCAGGATTCCATCAATGGCAACTGTACCAAGACACTGTCGATGTCACTTTTACTAACTCTAAGAGGCAATGCTTCTTTATGATAAATTTTGGATCTTATCTTTCCAAGTGCATCACTCGGTGCAAATATTCCATTTCTCCCATAGTCATCATCTTTACCTTTCAGCTTCTAGAAGTTGCTTTGTCACTCCCACAGTTTGTCAAACACTGGATTGTAATTTTGAGTCCTCACTCCTCCAATGTCCATGTAAGTGTTGATTATGTTTACTATCCCACAAACTGTAACCACATCACCGGGAATGCATGCATCCACTAAATCTTCAGTTATTCACTTTCTATAGTTCAGGGCATTCTTCCTCTTTATAACTTTGAGGCTGCAACAGCTCCTGTAAATAGTGTTTTAGGCACTTCAAAATGCAGATGCATTTGGAGGGGTAACATCTGGCTCCATGGGGGACGTGTGCTCTCGGAGAGAGCATTCGGGAACCTCAACATTCTTTGGGTATTGCAGACCAACTTTTAAACAAGGGGTGGGATGGCTCAATTCACATCCCACACACTTATTAAAAAAATGCATAAGCAAAACATAACTAATAATGTAAATGCTCATGCAAGAACTTTATTCATCCTACCTACCTACTCTATCATGAATCTAGCACACGTTAGGTGTATGCATACAAGTAGTGGAGCCATCTCAGCTCCTTGTCAACAATAGAACATCTCCCCTTGTGTTTGATCATTAACCAAAACAAAGTCTCATCAAATATGTTGTAGATCTGAACTGGAAATGCCATCAAAGTATGGCTGTCATAAAAAAGCTCATGCTGCAAACACAAGTCATCTTCCAAATTTTTGACCATATAGCACATCAGGGCTCATGCTTCCAAATTTTTGACCATATAGCACATCAGGGCTCATGCTTCGTCAATGTAACACTGAATAGGGCTGAAATAAGCAATGGGCAGCCCCTCTTCAATCTGACTTGTGTCAATCAACAGCGTCTCATGCAGCAGATCTGCAAAACAAGTGTTATTAGTTTCAAAATATACCTGAGGCAGCTTCTCATCTTCTATTACAGCCATGTTGGGAGGTTGTTCTGAAATGTCTTAAACCAAGGGTTCTTGTAATGCTTCCTCCATTTGATCTTCGATGGTCTGTTCTTTGAGCTCAGGATGGACCCTGGGGATGGGAGCATCATATTCTTTAGCAAGTTGTTCGATCTCATCTACTGTTCCATTGTGCCAGCGGAGGAGAAACCTCTCGAAAAACATTGACACTAACTCTATGGATTCATCCAAAAGACCATAGAACCAGAGCATTGTATCCCTTTCTAAAGTTATGGCAAAAACGATCATAATATCATCCTCATGATGAACATTACAATCAGCCATCAGTTTGCAAAGAGAGGCAATATGATGGGTGGCTGAAACACCATCATTTCCATAAAATTCGGGAAGAATGTCATGCACCTTCCCACGGTTGTAGCACTGATTAGGAAATCCAGCGGGCTGTAAGCTTCGCGCCAAATATCCCACAGCTTTCCCGTATTATCATCCATAAATCAAATAATGAGGTACTTAATTTGAAAAATGTGTTTAATCATACCTCATACCAAACTGTGGAGTCGCCAAGGTGAGCTTGAAAGCCTTTCGATGAGTGTGCTCACCTCTACACCCAAGAGGATCTACAAATCTGCAAAAGAACAGGGGCTCTGTCCCTTCGTGGAGTCGCCATGTGAAAAGAAGAATTTGCAACGTAATCTCCCATAAATTTCAATGAAGCATAGTCTTCAAAATCCAGGAACTTGACTTTGTCCTCTGCAATGACGCCAAAATGTTGTCGCCCGAAACTAGCACATGTATACTAAAGCCCAAAATGCGGGCGTGCTGACCCAGTGACAACTTGAGAGAGAGAGGCCAATCTCACCACACCCCTCTCTCCTTGCTTCAATCTGGCTCTTCTCCAGCTCTAGGGGGGTTTCCCTAAGTGAGGATCGCTAAGGCAGGTGCAACTGAGGGCAAGGTGATCTAAAGAGGCTGCCTTATAGAAACATGGGTAGCAAAAAGGAAAATGATTGTGATTGATGGACAAGAAGGGAAGGGAGGATCAGTCCTCGAGGGAAGACCAGTGCCAGTACCAGAAAGCTGAATGGAGTCAGAAGGGGACTCAGGGAGGCTTTGCGTTTCACAGAAGGGAGACTAAGCTGGTTCGTTCCATAATCAGAGGCAAGGAGAATGGAAGTATAACTGACTACTATCCATTACTCCTATACCTTTGAAAACATAACGGTGACAAGCAACTTGGCTGCTGCAAATGCTTGTCCAATGCGCTAGGTTATAGCCTTTTATGCTAAGTCTAGTCTATAATTTATGAAAAACAAAAAAACCATAACGGGGACACCCAATAGATCCAACAACCCAACTTGACTTTTTATTTATTCAACTCTGGAGAAAAATCCTCCTAGCAAATATGCTTTTACAATGAAAGAGCTCTGTGTCACAGCCCCACTTAGTCTAGCGCTCTTGACTCGCTAAGAGGGTGTACGGCACCGTCTAGCAACCTCTCAAGGGCTTGGCCAACTTGATGTTAACTAACGGACTACGCCTACTCATTATGCGGAAACATGTTATATCATTAACTTAGTCATTCATACACATATGCAACAACTGTAACAACACAAGAAAGTATGGAAGTGTTGCGGGTTGCCCAATGCAGAGCCCGTCTTCAATATTTTCACAAGTAAAACAGAGATGCCAAAACCGGCCACTCTCTGGGTGTGCACCCAACTTGGCTAAAACACACACTTTTACAAAACTGGAAAAACCCAAGTCAACCTCCACTGAGCGACTAACTTGGTTGCCGAAACGACTGCTGCAAACCCTCACTGTATGCTGCTGCCGCACCACATAAAACCCAGAAAACGTGCCACTGTCTGAACTTAGCCTCTGCCGCAGTCCAACTATGCACTATGCCAAAAACAGCTGCCTGCGGTACCCCTGCGCGGATGCCTCAGAAACAAAGGTGCGCTTTAGCCAAGCGCACTGTTCACATGAACTTTTTTCTCTCTCCTTGGATGATTTCAAATGACTTGCACTTCGTTTATTTATAGCCTTCTTGGTGTCTTGTCCATGTCAACTTGACATCTTGCTTACCGCACAAGTCACCCCTTGCCGGTTCACGAAGTCAACTTGAAAACACACTTGGCCCACTTAAACGTTCCGTTGGTGTCACCGCACCAAGGTGTACTTTGACTTAGGCGTTCACCGGTCCGCTTGCCGAAGCCTCTAGAGTGCCGCGCGCACACTTTGCTGGTGAGCCGCGCGCCCCTTTACTTTGACCGAGCGCCCATCTCTTTGACCGCCGTTCGTCGCTAACCATGCCGTCGCGCGCGCGTGCTCGTCGCCCAACTGCTGTCGTCCGCACGCCCGTCAGTTTACTTACCAAAACGCTATTTTGCCGGAGCGCCCAACTGTCCGCACGTCCATCCGCACATCCATCCGCACCTCTGTTCGTCCGCACACTAAGGCCGCGTGCCCACACCTAGGGTCGCGTGCTTGTTTACCGAACGTCTTCACAAGCTTGCATGCCCAACCGCACGTTCAAGGGTCGCGTACCTCAAAGGTGTCGCGCGTCCATCATCAATGTCATCTTTGCCAAGGGGCGCCCATGCCAAGTCACGTGGGCGCTGACCTTGGGGTGCACCACATTCCCGACCTCCGTGCCGGTGGTGAATGTGGGCGCTTGCTATCTTTTCCAAGTGAGAGCGCAACTCCATGCCAAACCGTCATGCCCACGACACCTTGCCCAGGGGTGCCACCATCTAGGTGCGCTCCAAAACGTCACTGTGACACTCTGCCCTTTATAGGCAAAAAGCTCTTTTCATCCTTTTTTTCAAAAAGGGAAAAGAAATAATAAAAGAAAATTAAAAAAAAAAAGTGGAAGATCCACTTTCTCCTCCTTAAACTACTACATAACTAATCTTTATTAAAGTGAACCTGCTCCTTAACAAACCGCTCCAGCCCAAAAGATGAAAAACGTGAAGTGGAGTGGAGCTGGCAGCTTCCCTCGAGGTGGCACTCCGAGCCACAATTTGATAGGCAGAAAAAATGCTAAGTGGATCACCCTAATGACACCACCACCACACCGTGGACAAACTTCATACGACTGTGAATTTACTCCGAATGGCTGTCAGTGGGAATGTTGGTCCACGGTGATGCCCTGATCGACAAACTCATAGTGTACAAAAGTTCCACGAAAACAGCTGTCAACAAAAACACCGGCCCACAGGTGGAGCGTTGGCTGCCTAAGGGAGATTTCATCCACTGATTATGAGAAATGATTGATGGTGGCCCCAACTATCTCGACATCAACGAAATCGGCTGCCAGTGACAATGAAACCTGATCTCCACGTGACTGCGACCTCCGTTTGAAATTGGCTGCCAAAGGTAAATGCGGATATGGACAACACTCTACCATTGTAGTGAATCGACCATGAACAGGGTAGTCGGCTGTCAAGAACGCCCGTCTTCATAAAATTTAAACACTTGGATGCTACTGGAGACGATATGGGATCAATTAGCTGCTCTACCTAACACGACCCATAGCATGAGATTTCCCACCGAAACATGTTCATATTATCTCAGAGATTATCGCTCATGTCAATCCCGCTGACTCAGCTGAGGTGTAAGGGATGGGAAACATGGCGATGAGCAGCTTGGATCCAGCGTGTATCTTTAACAGCAATCGCCCTATTTAACACATAGCAGTCTATGAGAATGGTGATTCGATCTTTATTTGCGAATGGCCCGTGCTTTCAGCCCCTAGTTCCTCGGGTCCTGGATTCTTCACACAGCATCCAAATGGTGATGATCGCTGTTAGATTTAATAAAATGACCCTCTAGCACAGAAATTGATTTATTAATTGACGATTCCCATGCATCGGGATCAGGCAGTTGTCAAATGCGAACTCTGTTTTGTTTCCACTTGCACTGGATACCTGAGGATAATCTGTAAAAGAAACAACTCCACCTTCATTTATGAAAGTATCAATAGAATGAGCTATTGCCCAGACTGCATCGTAAGCATAGAATCCAAATGCATTTAATCGACCATCAACAAGCCCAGCTTTGCGTAGATTGTTCCATCTAACAGTAAAATCATGCTCCTGCTGTAAAACTGGAATATGCCGACGTAACTGATGACTCCTTGGAGTGAGTTCATGGTATCATAATCAAGTATGGTAGAATCCAAAGCAGAAGACAGTCAATCTGTGGCTTATCCAAACATAGCCACTGTTCAACATTCCAAGGTACCGTGCTTCAGAGAAAAGACTCAGACCTGCATCAGGATTCATATGTACCACAAAGATTCGTAATTCCATCAATGCCAACTGTACCAAGACACTGCCGATGTTACTTTTACTAACTCCAGGAGGCAATGGTTCTTTATGATAAATTTTGGATCTTATCTTTCCAAGTGCATCACTCAGTGCAGATATTCCATTTCTCCCATAGTCATCATCTTTACCTTTCAGCTTCTAGAAGTTGCTTTGGCACTCCCACAGTTTGTCAAACACTGGATTGTAATTTTGAGTCCTCACTCCTCCAATGTCCATATCAGTGTTGATTATGTTTACTATCCCACAAAATGTAGCCACATCACCCGGTATGCACACATCCACTAAATCTTCAGTTAATTCACATTCTACAGTTCGGGGCATTCTTCCTCTTCATGACTTTGAACCTGCAACAGCTCCCGTAAATAGTGTTTTAGGCATTTCAAAATGCAGATGCATTTGCAGGGGTAACAACCCTCAGAGCCAAAAAGCTCTCAATCACTTTTTTTTTAAAAGCTAATTTAGAACGAGGAGAGTGAGTCGCCTCACTCCCTTTTAAAATCTCTCATCTAGCCCTTTTTGTCCCTTTTGCTATTATTCCACAATTATCTCATGCTACTTAAAAATTAGAATTACTATGCTCTAGTGAAACTAAGTAATTATTTAATTCCCATTTTTCACCTAGGCTATGGTCTATGGGAGAACAAATAGACCATTAAACCTATCTCTATGAGCTCTCATCTGGAAGGGGACATTACAAATCGCAACATTCCTTTCCTGGGCACACTTGTTCATTTCTTCACTTCAAACCCTGGATCACAAAGATGACATTAGTGAGAAAATTCCCAAACTAATATAACTCACCATTACAGAATCCAAAGGTATGCAAGGTAGTGAAGAGAAAAGCAAGAAACAAATATCAAAGAGGAAAAATAATTTTTGGTTAGCAACACCACCTTCACAGTGAGAACCAAGGCACTGGGGCAAATTGGGATCCTCCTTATTGCATGAAAAACACTTAAATCACCCAAGACAAGTAAGGACTACAATATAGCATATAGCAGAGGTTACGAGAGAGGAAATTTTTCGAATCACTCCTAAAAACAATGGAATTTTGCACAAGAGAACTCTGATTTTATTAACTACTAAAAACATGCCAAGAGTCCATACAATAGAGAGCTCACACTCTTTTATAGGAGGAGAGTGAGCAAAATCCCTAACCAAAGTGATAGATGGCTGAGATTAAAGGACAGGAGACAAAGATTAATGGATGAGATATTTTCTCTCCTTTACATTTTAGAAAAATGGCTGAAAATGAAATTTACTTGGAGGGGGGGAAGTTTCCTCCATCATGATTTAACTTCCTTGGATCTGCTCAAAACTCCAAATCACATACGACACACCTCAATAAAAATTACCTACTTTTCTGCTGTAACAGTACCAACAAACAGGGCACAAGAAAACTTCCAAAGCAACTATGTTCCGGAGAGAATGCCACAAAATGCAAATGCAACATGATGGGTAACATTACCAATGGATATAAGTTTAATTTTACTTTTTGAACTTCAGCATTTGGAAGCAACTCAACAATGCTCATGCTCTAACATATTTTGTAAAATCTTGTGTTTCAACCAAATGGTTAAGGATTTTGTATGAAAAAGTTTAGAAGACCTCGTTGATGTAATCTTTTAGAATCTGTAAACATTTGATAATATAAATACATGGTTCCAACTTAGGACAAATGAAACTCGCTCCATGCTTGACTTGTTTTGGAATAAGCCTATGTATTAGAAGTTTGTAGAATCATTGGATATAGCCATGTCCCTGTGATTTTTGCAACAGGTGTGACTTTAAATCAGAAGTTTAGCTTAGATATCTCTATTGGCATTCTATTTCTGATCTTTGTTTCATAATAGCTAGGACAACATATTTGTATTTAAGAAAATCAATTAATATATGTAACAAGCTCCTTTCGATTTGCAAAGAGGCTTTACACTTCATATAGAGTTCTTAACTTTATCATCGTTTTTTTCATTTTCTTAGTGGCAAGAGATTGGTAACAATTCCTCATCAAAGCCTCTCTCTCTCTTTCTTTTGAGTAGAAATGATGAGTTTTTCTTCAATATCTAAAGTCAGTTTGATTGCTAACGAACTTTAAAGTCTTGAATAGAGGTGAAGATATTATCTGAAATAACATTATCTTTCTAACACATGTCAAAATAAACAACTTAATATATTTAACTTGTTTGTGCTAGGCCTATGCTGAATGGATATTGTATACTTCGAGTGGAATATCAAGCGCATTATATCATTCATGCGATGTTGGAAGTTGGTGTGCTCTGTCCTTTCATGTTTTACAGGTCTTGCATCTACCTAGTCTTGTTTTTTGATATAATAGATATCTTTTACTGAGTGGATTCAATAACTTGTATTGGGATAAGTAAATAAAACTTATTTTTCCCAAGGAAAACCATGCGTGGGTCCCCCCACTTCTCCAGAATATCGAGATGGAGGGTGCCTCAACCACCAACCACAATAATAGCTGGTTAACCAAAGGGATTCAACCAGATTTGAACCTGTGAGATATGGCTTCCTTGTCAGCAACATGCATTGGTGGATGGCTCAACTGATTGAACTAACCCTTGGGGCTCAGTAATTAAAACTTACAAGGGAGATGCAGTGTATTAATTGGCTTAACTACAAAAGGAGGGAATAAATCATATCTAAAACCAAGATCTGTAACTGTATCTTTGTGTTTTGTAAATACATCAAATTAATAGATTCAAACCATTGTTTTGCTAGCTTGGGATTTCTATGCCCAACGTTGTAGCTTCACAGAGTAAAAACATGGACACAGCAATATGTAATGTAGTAAAAGAATGACATGAGTATCAATTGATAAAATGTTTTTATGTATTGTTTAATCCTCAAAAGACAAACCTCCTTGTGACAATCACAAATTCTCTTGCAATTAATAAGTGGCAGATTGAAATCACTGGAAGTATCATTAAAGTTGGTTTAAGTGGCCTTCAATGAACTAAATGGACAAAAAGGTGAATGATCATTGATCATATGCAAACATGATTCAATCCTGTAAGTGTAATAAATATTCTTTTGACAAAATATTACTGATATTATACAGAAGATAAATATTTACAGAGTAGGGAACATTTACCTTGAAAAAAGCAGTGCTGTAATACAGTCAGAATAAATACATTCTTACCATCGTGAATTAGCATGGGACCTTTTTCCTTTGGTTTAAATTCACTTAGCTTGTCTACTGTCTTTATCTTTTTTGCATTTATGTTTAGAGATCTTACTGGAATGCTTTATTTGTTTATGTGCATTTTATATTGATTTCTTACATGTATGCTTCTAGATTTGATCTTTTGTTAGTGTTATCACAAATATTGTAGTTGCCCTGTGAGGTGATCCTATTCAGGATGGTAGAGGAAAGGAAACTAAAGTTGCAAACTACAATATCCAAGACTTCTAAAAGAACTCTGATGTCACACCAGTCAAAGATACCGACACTTCTGACTCGGTGAAAATACAGAGCCCAAGGGGCATCCCTATGACCAAGAAACCCTAAAATAAGGAAAATGAGTAAATGATCAAGGGAAACTTGGTGGAATCTCTTATTAGGATGGTTAATTAGAGTTTAGAACAATCATCAAGAGATTTAGAGCATCCAGGTAAAAACCCCCAATTTTACCCTAGGGTTTTATGCAGAAACTTGGGATCTAGGGAAAAACGGTGAAATTTAATGAAATTGGATACTCAAACTGATTGTTAGATGTAAGATTAGGCAAATGAAAGCAAAACCAACAATACCTAGTTTGTGGTTTTTGAAATACCCACTCCTCCCAAGGAGGGCGTTTTCCCCTAGGAAGCAGGCTAGTGCTTAGGATGGGCAAATGGAGTCCGATGATGATGAAAATTTAAACTTAAGGGTTTTATTTTAGGTTGCCAGGGTACTTGGGTACGTCAAGGTACTGTAGTTTATATATATATATATTTCAGATTTGTTTTGTGAATAATATAATTTTCAAGTTTATAAATTATATTATATATTAGTATTTATTACTAAGTTTTCAGTGTTCAATGTTAATTGGTCAACAAGTAAACAATAAAATACAATACTTTCTTAAATATACTGTTGTTATGAACAAAACAGATCTGAAATACTTTCTTAATAGATTGTTGTTATGAACAAATCAATGAACTATTTAAATAGGGAACAATATGATCAATCTCAAAATATAATCTTTGAGTACTTTAAGCATAGGATAGCCATAAAGTAAATCTGGAAAATACTAAATAGCATGAGAATCTGAGATAAAACATAACTTTTATAAGTATGAATTTTGTCTTATAGTGTTTGAGTTTCAACTTTTAACTTACTTGCACATAAGCATGGAAAATAAAGTAATATTAAGATGCATTCATAGTATTTTGAAGGAATGAACTCTTATGGTAACCTTCAATACCAAATGACTTACTTTTCTACCCCAATTTAAAGCTAAGAAATTAGTTATTATTCACTCCATATTAAGTAGATGAAGATGGAACAATCAAAACAGAGGACTCATAATCACAAGCATTCATGCCCAGATCGATGATACATAATGCATATAAATTTATAAAACAAACGTGAGGGTTGTGGTAAGCACAAATGTGGTAATCTATGGGATTCCAAATGGGTCACTGAATCACTAGTTGTGCATTGTAAATGACACGAGTTTTACTCAAAATAAATATGTTAATGCCAAAACAAAACAATACGTTGATGTGCAATATGCCAATCAACCACACACTACTGTGCCAAGCACAAGCTAACTATTGGTCAGTTATAATGGAAGCTAAAGTATACTTTGTTTCTTGTTTAAATTGGGCTATTATCATTTCTTAAATGATAAATCATAAGGACTCACCGTTGAACTGAGCTCACTAATGCAACCCATGGCCTCCAAACTTCTGCTACCAAGAATAAAAGAAAATGGTTGAGGTTTGAGCTCTTGGTAAAGCTTTAAGGCTTTGGGTTAAGTCTTTGGGAGAGGGCCCCACCATATCCTTCCCCCTCTTCACTTCAAAAATTTTATAAAAAAAATTGGATTTTGATGTTCGCAAGCTGAGATTTATAGGCTGGAAGTACCCAAAATCATGGTACTTTTCCCTTTTTGGAGTACCGAAGTACCCTGGAAGCACCCAAAATCTAGGTACTTTGCCTTTTTTGGAGTACCAGTACCTGACTGAACAATGCAAAGTACCAGGTACTTGGGCAAGGTACCAGGTACTTCTTGGGTACTTCTAGGAGTACCCATTCCCGTATCGGGTATGGTGGTACAGGTACCCGGTACTGGTACGCATCCCCGACCCCTGGGTACGGGTACCCATGCTACTTAAGTTTTATGTTTATTTCGAAGTGGGTTTTAATTTTTATAGCTTGTCACAAGCCAGAACGTATGGATCTATGAAATGAGGGTTTTAAGATAATGGAAGTGAGGGCAATACATGCAGAAAATAAAAGAAGGAGAAATTACCTGTGAGGCATACCTGGATCTTGTAGATGACTTTAGAAATGAGGAAGAATGCCACTTTCCCTTCAAAATGTGTCTTTTCGAAGAAGATCCTGTTGTAGTTGAGCAACAGCTAGTCACCCTAGCGCCTCCATTAACCTGCCAGATCATAGAAACATCAAATGATAAAGAAAGCGAATGAGAACTGCAAAATAAGAAAAATATAGGAAGTAAGAAATCATCAAGAAAGAAAAACTCTCTGATCCGGACACCCAAGAGCTGAAACGATGGTAAGTTCCCCCACCGAAGCGTCCTCTCTCTCCTAGTGCGCCTCCTTTCCTGCAGATGAAGTGGGCAAAGAAAAATATACGAGATATATTCCAAACAAGACTCAGTATAGAAGAGTAGCAATGTTAGTCATCAGATTATCAAATCACGCACAAGATACACAGAAGAATAATCCTAGACAAAATTCTCTTTATCCAAATTCCGGTGCCAAAGCTCATGAATACAATTGGGGGGGAGGAGGGGGGGCGGGTGGTCACCTCTCTTAAATAGTTTGAGAAAGACATAAACCCTAACTTACTTTTGCATCCAATGGTTGAGATTAAAACATCATAAGCGGTGGAGATAAAAAATACATAACTCAACACATGGATCAAATGACTAAGTCAAAGAGGGGGCACACTTTGCTCAAGGACGCCTATCCTAAGTGAAAGTCACAATATAACATAAGATGTGACATGATAGTACATAGGAGGGGGTCACTAGGGGCTTAATTTACCCTAGGCCCCTTTACAACTTCATAATGCATGATATAACTATGAAATACATCAATGGCCAAGTTGAGGGGGCGCACCTTGGGGGGCTTTCCTCACTGGCTGAGCCAATATAAAATAATCTGGACATCTGCTGACAGAAAAATGTTGGAAGACTGTTCGGGATGCTAAAACGCATTATCCAAAATTCCAAGCCATTTCATTGACCCAGGAGGCCAAATCAATTTTTTCAATGATTTCTCTAGTTCATTTTTTGCTAGTACAACCTATGGAAAATGATAAATCAACCATAACTTTATCCAGGGTGCAAACTAGGGAAAATCGACTGCTCTTGATTTATTGGAGACATAGAAGATTGGTATAAGTGACTACTCATACCCCCTGGAACACTGTACTTCTCTAAGAGAACCCAACATATTGCCATCTGTAATCAAATTTGATCATTTGGCCAATAATTAAGTGATAATAATCACTTTTCAAGAGAACTGAGGCCAAACCCTCAAAACTGAAACCATAGTATTGGTCCTGGGCATGGATGGAATAAATATAGACCATGTTGTATTTTGAGTCACTACCTTGGGAATTGTGCTTAACTTGGTCAGTTGGGTTGACTAGGTCAAAGTACCCAAACTGAAGATGAGAAACTGTATCCATATGATCCTGCAGGCATCCAAGGTAAGAAATGTTCCAATAATGTATATAAAAAATAAGCTTTAAATCAATTATTCATAATCACTGTGACCAATAATAATAATAATAGCAAGATGTACCTATGCTTCAGAAGAATCTTGGAAATTTATGGAAGTCTGCTTGTCCATGCCATACTTACAAAGGGTAAACAATATGCTATTGATGGGTGAGGATGGACAACAAAAGCTGAGGCAAAAGGGTAATGACTTTGGACTGTGTTACCAACTATTTTGTACCATAGTTGAACCTTTCGTTGAGGCGCCAGTTGATGAACATGGTCCATGTTCATATCTAGTGTATCAAAGGTTCAAAATTCTGTGCCTAGCCAATTTTGGCTAGTCAGTTTTATTTTTGTGCTAAAATGACCATGCCCCATGGGGTTGTTGTAATAAAGTGTGCTAGTAGGGGTTTTGAGTGGCTCGCTCCCCTGAGACGTAATTTTCAACTAAGGTATTCTAGAGAGTTTTTTCCCTTGTCAATTATGTTTTGCCTTTAGCCGAGTATAATCGATGAGTTTTTCTCTCACTTCCTCCAAAGCTCGAATGCCCGATTTTGAATTTTGGACCTTGAGGGGTTATTAGAGTCCAACTAGTGAATATGAACCTACTAGACACTGTTTGTATGTTCTATGGTAATTTCCTAAGTCCCGAGATACATTAAAACAATGTTCGGAAAAAGTTTCCCGGATGCGTAGCACTTTTTAATTTTTAATTTTTTTACTATAAAGAATTAATTAAAATTTTCAATTAATTAAACCATTTTTACTATGGTTTAATTGAAAATTTTCAATTTGTAATAATTAAGTGGTTCGAGGGGTGTTTTTGACAAATAAATACTTGTTTTCTAAGCCAAAACACTCATTTAACCCTTGGACACACTTATCCTAAGTTTCGGACTATCATTTGGCCTTGTAATTAATATTTTCTCAAAAAAACACAAAAACTAAGAAATATTAATTAAAATAATAAAAAATATTAAATTGGAGAAAATCAAAATATCTCCAAAAAAGGTCAAATTTGATTTAATAAAGGGCTAATTAGCTCGGCACAGAGCATCTATGAAGATTCCAATCACCATAAATCAGGGCCGGGTCAGTATCAGAGCTTTGCAGCTCACTCTCAGTCAAGGATTGCGCCCTCCTTCAACTGGCACATGTTTGGGTTGAAGTGTTGTGTTTTTATTATCCGGGTGATCAAACCGAGGAGGGATGAGCCACCTCACCCCCCCTCATTACTCCACCACCTAGTTTCCTTTCAGTCAGGGCTCAGTTAAGCATTGATTCAACTGCCAGCTTCGTTCCTCACGAGGGTTGCACCTCCTCTCCTTTAGCTCACACTTTCATGGATGGAAGGCTCTTATTGGGTGGTGAAGGTTCCAAAGTTGGAAAGTGGGGGGCGCCTTGCGTAGGTGGAGTCCACCTCCCCACTCTCACCTTCCGGAGCTTGCAGTTAACTCCACAATCATCATGTCGAGTTCATCATATCAAGGAAATCATCGTAGTGTGTCTCTTCTGATGCCGAGTCCGACTTAGGGTTTTAGCTTCTCTGTTTTTGTATAAATAAGGGTCTCTTGTTCCCATTTGCATATGGAGAATTTGCAAGAGAACTCTGCCCATTTTGTAACTGATATTTGTTAATGGAATAAAGTGACTTTGGAGGTCCATGCATGGGTTCTTTGTGTTCATGATTGTCATCTTGTGAGGTGATCTCTTTCTTACCCTACTCTCTTTCTATTGCAAATTATATTATCATTGCTAGCTCAGGAGGGCTATCAATCTAGCACGATAGGATATCCATTTTTAGTTATAATTTGGTTATCTATGCAAAATCAATTAAACATCTGAATCGAACAAGAAGTAGTCAGTTATACCATTGTTTTTCAGACATTTATTTGATTAACCATTCTAGCACTTGATCTTGTTTGTTGTTGTTTGAGTGTTTGTTTCAAGGATCACAGAAGTAGGAGAAGTTGAAGCTCAACCATTTCTTCATGCAAGAGTTTTTAATCTGACATTTTCACCATTGCAGGGTCTACAAAGCACTTACCTCCAACTCAAGAAAACACTGCCAAAAAGGGGCTCTTTCTCATCCTTCATACATAAACTCAAAATTTAAAAATTTTTCTTTGGTTATAAGATCCACCGTTACTTCTTCCTCTCCACTTTCTATTGCCTCCTTTTCTACAACATTTTCACCTTTCTTGCTTCTCTTTTCTTCCTCATTGTTTTACCTTTTTTCCATCTTCTTTTCTCTTGCTTTTTAGCCCACTTTCTTCACTCTTCACTGCCCTCTATTCTTCAAATTTTGCAGCCACTTTTCTCATTGTTAGCTGCCCCGTTTTTACCATTTTTTGCAGCCCTTTTTTTGCTTAGTTTGCTGCCCCGTTTTTCATTTTTTTTGCAGCCAACTATCCTCGTTGGCTGCCCTCTTTCTTCATTATTTTCAGCCTCTTTCATCACTTTTTTGCAGCCTTCTTTACTGCTGTTTGCTCCCTCTTTTCCCCTCTTTTTCTCATTGATTTCAGACCTCTTTTTGCTCTCTTTTTGCTCCACTTTACTCTCTTCCTCTTTCCTACTTTGCATGCAAAATTTTGCATCTAGTTTTACTTCAAAAAAAACTAAAAATTTGCATTTAAAAAGATTTGTTTACACTTGGATTAATTTCAATTTTTGCATCTAGATTAGTTTTGTTTATTAACAATAATGGGTGCATGAGTTTTTGGTTTTCTTGTGCAGGTACCGAAGAGGAAGTGAACCAAGAAAAAACGACTTGAGGAAATTGAAGAAAAAACTCAAAAAACTAAGAAGACAAGACAAACGCAAAAAAACACATCCTTTGTAAAAGCCATTAAGGCTTATCCATTTCTTTAGTTTTCAAGTTTTTTTTTTTCGAGGGTTAAAATCTCTTTTATTGTAACTCATTAATAAAAAAGGCTAATGGGGACAAGCCTCCCACGTTTTTTCTACTTCCCCTATTGGGGGAAGTGTGTCTTGTGTGCTTTTGTTTGTCTTTTGCTTAGCTTAGATTGCTTTAGACTTAGCTTTATTTTCACTAATTGCTAGATTTATTTTCATCACTTGCATGTTTTTTGCTTCATGTGTATCTTTGTTTTTTAATTGATAGTTCATAAAAGGAACCTAAAGTCTCTTGAACTTGTCATAATACAAGTCAAGAGCGCTCTCTATCGGAGAACATTGGTGCATTGCATTCGCATTGTAGATTAGATAAGACTCTTGAATCTCACCATAAGGTGGATCAAGAGCACTCTTTGTCAGAGAGTTGTGTGTGCTAATAAAATTTGCAGCTCACATTCTCCTACTATTCTACAGTATGTATGCTCTAACCGTTCGGGATACCTAGAAGCACTGTAACTATTTAATTCTCATATCTAGTTCCAATTACAATCATAATAAAATTTACCACCCCATAACCAACGAATCGACGTTGAACGCGATAATATTCTAAGTGGGGAAATCTTTACTAAGGGCGCTAGACATCCCTCCTCGTTTGCAGTGGTTGGAAAGTTATTGAACGCCTCGCTGCAAACTGGACGGTCCAACATGCCTTCGAACGAGGCCACATACAATATTTTTTCAGTTAGATTTCCAGTACCTTGCGTACCGGTTGGAAATTCCCCTCACCTAATAAACAAGATCATCTTAAAAGTACACAATAAAATTGACCAATCACATTTGCAAAATGATCTCACTCATATCATCAAGACTTGTATCTTAGCAGTCCCAACACTTTCGACTTCATTTTGGCACTGGTCTTTTAATTCTTGCGCATTATCTGACTTGGACCATTTGTCCTTTTATTTCTAAGTTATTCATGTTGTGGATGCTTTGAATTTAGTCTTTTTATGCTGCTTATATTGTGTTTTGCAAAATAGTAACTTGGATTGCTTAAGTTGATTATTGTGTATATCATAAAAAACTCCTAAACAACACTAATTCACACCATTCATCTAAGAACACTTAAAAACAAGAGCCTTAGACAACTCTGTTTTAGGGACTACCCCCCTTGGCTTCGTTAGGAGTTAGCCTAAACGGAGGAGCTGGGATCAGGTGACAGCACCTGGCTCTTTGCTTGCCCCTAAGGCCACACCTTTCCCGCTTAGGAAACAACAGTCCAAAAGATTTTTGCTAATGGTGTGCATTTGACGGACAACGGACTGACTTTGATCTATCCGAATAATGACAAATACACACGACCAAGGTGACATATGTATGATAGATTGAACAGTAGGGGATGGTGATATCTCACAAGTGGATGAACTGATTTGGAAAGTGTCCATTCAACCTTAACAATTATGTCTATGACTCACATCCAAGCTATAAAGATCAAGCTCCGTGAGGCTCTTTTCTAGGACCCTTACATTGAGTACACAAGAAACTATAGTGTAGAGATCCTAGGAGAAATAGATTTAGTTGTCCCTTTTCCATCTCACATCAAAACCTATAGGCTCCGTGAGGAATTAATCATTACATTTGAATCAGATGGCCAACAGTCTTTAGATTTAGCATTTGTTCGTCCACTGCTTTATTTGGGCATTTAACACTTTCACTTTATAGCCTTTTTTATTTGTGTCTAAAGACATATTTTTGCAATTTCATAGTATATAATATATAGCTCATAATGCATGTAATGATGGTAGACATATTGCTTCAAGTTTTAGCTGACAACTACCCGGGCAACTAGGGGGAATATTCACAGTTAGGACCAAACATCGGGGGAAACCGACCAGAGAAGTCAAGGCTTGAAAACCCAACTCACCTAAGCTCAGGAACCAACACCAGCGGATTCTCTTGGCCCAGAAGGATCAAGGCTTTGACAAGTTTTGTCACACAACCTAAAGCCGAGACACAAAACAACATGGAATCCATCATGCATAGAGGTCAAAATGGGGAAAAGATCTTCAATCTCACAAGTCTCAAATAGTCTAAGTCATAGGATAAGTTTACAATGGATGACACTAAATGAACGGGGACAGGTGATAAATGGAGCCAACCTAGCACTAAGGTTTACAATTTGTCCAAGCATGGCATGATCAATAGTCTTCTCATCAAGTCCCTTGATTAATCACAACATAGATTAAAGCAACAATAGATATGAGCATAGGTCACCATAATCATCCTAACCTAATAAGCATAGGTAACTGTCATACATCATAGAGCAAAATCAAACCAAAGAAGTGCATACCCGATCTCACCAAATATACATGTCTCCAGCTGATAAGCCCCTCTATAAATGTGTGTACCAACTCTGACCTGTTGCCTTGCTACAATGAACTAGATCATCACCAAAAGCATCCCAATGGACTTCTGAATCTCAGTCCCGGCAAGGAAGATCTGATGAACAAGGCTCTAGAAAGGCTAACGCTGTAAAGATCCATGCTAATACCCCATATGAAAAATAGCCTGGAATAGAAAAAGAGACAAGTATGTATGTTGCATCATGGTAGCCCAGCTGCAGAATGTATATGTGATAACAGTTAGCAAAGTGATGTGATTTGTAGGTTTTCTTAGTTGGACGAGTGAAGATCTTGTTTGCTTCTTATTTTATTTCTAAAATTTTATTTGTAGATTCAGTCCCTTGGCATCCCCCAAGCAAAGCTTCGAAGTCTCTCCATCTCGCCTCAAGCCTTCTCTTTTATCCTTTTCTCTACAATCCCTTTTTCTGGTTTTGGTTACTTTATGAATAGTGGTAGATCTGGAGTGAAATGTTCTGCAATTGTCTCTTGGTCAAATTTCAAATTATTTGATGAGATGAGTGGATTTAGAGGGAGGGGGATTCCCAATATACCACGAAGGTACAAGGAATATGTCCAAACTCACAAAGTGGTAGCACACAAAAAAATGTGCACTGAATGGAGTCATGTGGGGATGTCCAACACTATGCCAAGGATGTAGCTTGATGGGGCCCTGTAGTCACTTTTCAGTTGTTCTCGCTTCCTCTGTACAATTTGCCTACACGAAACACGACACTAGATTTTTGTTCTTGGGAGGTTAATTGAGAGTGAGACTAATTAAGCTAGTCACTTGGTCCCTTTCTGGTTTGATCAATTGGTCAGGCTGAGCTCCAATAATCCAATGCATACGCGAACTAAGCCTTGTAAATTTTAAGGATTCTTTAATAGCGTTTGCTTGTTTATTAAACCCCAAGAGTCTCTTTTAGGTCTTTTGAACCTTACTCGGGAAAGTAAGGGAGGTTGATTACCAAAAAATAAAATGCAAGAATTGAAATATTCTTTAATTACTACACTACCAAAGTAGTCGGTTAGTATTTGTATTACTTTGCCAAAAGTTAATGAAAAATGAAATAAAAGTATACGGCTTCCAAATTTTTAAAATTTAGCCTACTTAAGTTAACTACAACAAAAAGTAAAGCTAAAAGGAAAGATGCATGAAAACACACCGACGCAAATCCCCCCAAGCGGGATGGGGAGTGGGCTCTTAGGTGCCTACTCAATACTTTTATTAGGATATTTAGAATGTTTTTGAGGTGGATGCCTTTGGTCCTTATAATTTTGGATCCAAAGGCTTACAAGGTTTTACGAGTAAGATAAGATCAAGAAAGGTGCTCCAAGAGGTCTTTGAAAAGCTTAGATCTTTGATTTTTCGGCAGCATTTCTCCTTATCTTGTCAATAAATGGCAAAAACTAGCCACCTATTATGCACCAAATGTGCCAAATACAAAAAACATAAAATATTTAAGTACTGAATGATCGAAAAATATGCACAAGTGCTTATCAATACTAGATCTATTGTTGTGTTACCGAATCCACCAACCCAGTGTGTAGGATCTGCGAAACCACGGATCCGATACATATCCGGATCGGATCCGCCTTGGATCCACCATGGAAACGTATCCCCTACAAAAGGAAACGTATCCTGGTCCCATGAAACAGATCTTGTGAAAAATAAAAAAAATCCTGAAATTTTCAAACGAATCCGTGAAAAATCAAACAATTCCTGAAATTTTCAATTGGATCCTGCAACTTCTAATGCTTCTATGACCCATTGATCCCACCAAAAAAATATTTTTTAATGAAAAACTTAAAAAACCATAAAAACCTAATGGCTAAAAGCGTAAACCCCATTCTTGCTCAAGGTCTGACCTATCCCTATGTTAAGATATTCTCTTGAACTCTGATATATCAATATCAAGGTTTGCTCTCAATGTTTTTATTTGATATATCTTTATGGTCAAGGTCTGTTGTCAAGGATTGATATATCTTTATGTACTATGTTGTTGCTCACTGAACCTACATTGTTTTGTAGTCTTACCATAGCGTTCACGAAAACCACTTTATTCCCTGCTGAGGGACATGTGGATGTGGCTCACAAAAATACTATTATGACCTACTTCAAGTTCATGCTGAAATGATTTTTAAAATTATCAATATCACAACTTATCAAATTGTTAGTTATGGTACATGAACTCTCTTCTTTGGCAATAACTTATAGTTCTACTCTTGTGTTCCTAAAATAGTTTTGTTTCTTCATTCTATTTTTCTATTTATTATAAAAATGTTTTTATATTTGTTTGTACTTGTCATTTCCCGCCGTATCCGGATCCTGGGTTTTAAAAAATCATGCAAATCTGTTTCCGGACCTGGATCCATATTCGTATCCTGGAAACTTAGATCTATTGTAAGAATGATTCTTTACAATTCTAGCTCTAGAAACATGCTTAAACAGTTCAGCCTTTAGATATTCTTTTAAAAAAGAAACTAAACTACTTAAGCATGTGAGTAACCATAACCAAAGGAGAAAATATTTTGAAGTGAAGGAAGGAGAGATAGAAAGAGTGATGGCAGCTTAACTATGTTTGGGCATGGAGTCTGCTTTGGTAGAACACCGAGGCACTATGTCCTTGTTATCACCAGACTTGTAGTTGCCCCTATGAGATGGATCCAAGATGCATGGTAGAGGGATGGACAACCAAAGAGGTGAAACCTGTTGCTCGCCAATTGCACACCAGTAGCAGAAATCTTCCGAAAGCTGTCTCCTCACTTAGGAAAGTGGAAGAGGTGTGACCTTGGGGGCAAGCACAGAGCCAGGCACTGTCACCTACTCCTAGCTCCTCCGTTTAGGCTAACTCCTAACGAAGCCAAGGGGGGTAGTCTCTAACAAAGAGTTTTCTATGGCTCAATGTTTAAGTTAAGTTTTGATGTTTGGATGAGAATGGGTGTTGTTTAGGAGTTATTGTGATGAAAGATGATTAAAATATTAATTATGAACACAAGACAAAAGCAATCCACGTTGTTGTACTGGATTAAAAGATGAACAGTATATCAAAACTTGTGAGATAAAGATGCATTCACAGATAAAGATTTTATAAGCTAAAGACAAATGATCCAGATGTAACAATCACGCATAAATTGATAGACCAATGCCTTATAGAGTCGAAGCTCTGTAATGATTAAAGAGATAAAATCAAGTCCTGAAATAAAGCTAGTGGATGTTATGCGAGTGCTCTTGGTATATTTTAAGTGTTTTTAAATGATCTTGTTTAGGGCTTCAACGAAAGGTATCACAAGATCAGCCGAGAAAATCTTCCAAGTTAATCCGTTGGAGACATGACGGCCCATCCAGTATCTCAGGCCGGTATCACGAAGATTGACCAGCTAGCTGAGACTCTAGACAACAGGGAGTTCCGACGCCTTTACTAGGATTGACTCAGGAAATTTTCTACAACACTGGTGCGTTGGTTATGGGGTAAAATTTTATTAAGATGAGTCTTGTAAGATTAACAATCCAATGTCGTTTCTGGGTACTCCGATTTTTAGGTCGGTCAGAGCATACTCCAGCAAGGAAACAACGAAATAAATTAATTTGCGGGGAAATGTGTGTTGCAAAATTTTATTAAGTAAATTGATTAAAACCCTCCGACAGAGAGTGCTCTTGACTTTGTCTTATGACAAAAGTTCAAGAGACTTAGCTAAGCTATATGCTTGATGCAAGGATATGCAGTAGGAATGCTCTCTGATAGAGAGTGCTCTTGACTTGGATAACGACAAGTTCAAGAGACTTTAGCGATTAATTAATTAACTTGTAAAACAGTAAAAAAAGACTAATCTACCCAAGAATCTTTTTCAAGTTTTTAGGCCCTAAGCGAGAGAGCATGGGGGTAAGTAAAAATCGAAATAAAAGACAACTCTCCGATAGAGAGCACTCTTGATCCCCAAAGTGAGATTCAAGAGATTTCTACTTTAAACAGTTGATTTACTTATTGAAAGATAAACATTTAAAAGATGAAGTAATCAATCTAGTAATAAAGCAAAATGAGCTAATCTAGCAATTAGTATTCTAAGAAAGATAACGAAATTATTCTAAGCAAAAGCACATATAATCTAAGCACATAAAAAAGATAAGAACACCACAAACCTCCCCAAATGGGGGAGGTTGAGAGTGGGGGCTTAAAAACCCCACTCAAACAAAAAGATAAACTTTATTGAGATTTACAATTTGCCTTAGGATTTCAACCCTTGAAAGGACTTTTGAAATAAAGCATGAAACTTTTTTAATGGACTTTATGTTAGGAGAGTGACTTAACTTTTTATTGAAAACCTTTTCTTCAAACTTGCCAAAAGGGAAAAAAGAAGAAGATAGAAAAGAGCAAAAAGAGGGCAAAAGAGGGCTGAAACAAAAGAGAAAAGAGCAAAAAAAGAGGGAAACAAAAACAAGAAATTGAGTGCCAAAGATGGGAAGAGTAGGGCAGCGAACTAAACAATCAATGAGCTGCAAAAAATGGTAAAAATGAGACAGCGATGAGAGAGAAAAGTGGCTGCAATAAAAATGAAAAAGAGGGCAGCAAAGAAAACCAAGAAGAAAAACACACAATAAGGCGGAAGGAGGCCAAATCCAACCTAGAAGAACGGGGGAAAATCAATCAATAATGAACAAAAGGTGGGATCAACCTCCGAACAAGGTGACCACTAAAAGCACTAGTCCCAAAATCGTCCAGATTAGCTGGATGTAGGCAAGGATGCTAGTGGGGAAAGAGAAGTAGCCACAAAATTATGTGGCACTTGGGATCAAATCCCAAGCTAGTTTCTCAGGTCAAAACAAACATGAGACACATGGAAATATTGAGAAAGGAGAAACTTAGATTAAACTTGAGAAAAGTAACCGGAAATATTTCTTTTACTTGATGGATGAGGCAAAGAAGCTTATGCTTCTTGATTTTCCTGAAAGAAAATGACTCCTTGTGGAACTTGCAGAATGAATGTTAACCATAAAAAAGCCCCTGTATATCATACGATACCTGAAAGCAGACAATCTTCAAGAGAAAAGCATAGGTTATACAAAATAGAGCTAGATTGTTAGCCTTCAAAATTTATACAGCCAAATGCTTAAAAATCCATAAGAAAGGAGCAAAGAAAGGTATCAGAAAGGTATCACCTCACACGGGGAATCATGACCAACATAGAACTTCCGCTTTGACCTCCAAAGTCATCAAATTTATTCAATCTTAAGCAAAATGTTACAGTAGAAATTCTCCAAAGCTTCTATGCCAAAAATCTGATCCCAATAGAGCTAAAACAGCCTCTATTTATACAATGAGAGAGTGTTAAAACCCTAACACCACACCATGCAAGGAGGGCACAAACCTAGCCATATAGCCACGTGAGAGAGTACAAACCAAAAATAAAGAAGAAAGGAGTGAGGGGAGGCCTCCACCTAGGCAAGGCGCCCCCACTCCAACCACCACCCATACGAGCCTTGTATCTTCAAAAGCGTGAGGTTCCAATGCTCTAGCATGAGGATGATGAGAGGCACACGTGATAGGTCATGGAGGTAGGCGTGAGGCCATAAGGTAGGCTTGTGCTAGGTTTGGAGGAGCCAAAACCTAGAAGCAAGGGACGCATGGCAATCCTCAACCTCGATCAAAACAACGAGCCAATAAACAAGCTCCAACTCACCCAAGCGTGGTCATCACTGAAGGAGGCGAATTGGCCAAGCGGATGAGAACTCATTGCTCTCTGATTGCTAACTAAAGAGGACCGATGCCAACCTCAATCATCATTAATGCCCAATGCCATGTCATTCTGCATTTCATTTCGTTCAATTCGGATTAATTTGGAGAGATTTGGATTTTCTTCAAAATAATCATTTTTAATATTTAATCAATAATTTCCTTGAAACTGACTTTTTTGAGAAATTATGAGTTATGTAGCTGAATGATGATCTGAAACTTGGAGTTAGCTCGCTAGCTAATCAAGAATGATTTTTGGCTTAGGGTTAGAGCCTTCAATCATTGAATTCGGATCCGAAATCGCTGACTTATTACAATATTAAATTTTCCATTTAAATTATGGAAAAATTTAATTAAAAACTTAGGAAAAATTAAAAAATTAAAAATCCAAAATCCAACGCGTTCGGTAAAAATTTTCAAATTTTTTTCTAAGGATCCTATTATCACATATATAGTAGCCAGGCTACCACATTCTATTTTTCAGACACAGTACATTTTTCAGCCAGATCTCTTACATATGAAATGCTGAGATGAGCATTTCTGATGGATCATTTTTGTATTAGTGGACTATTGTACTTTCCCATGCCAGGACTGAGTCTCATGACACTCAGATTTGAGGACCGATATAGCCATTTATGTTATTTCAGAGCAGTAGTGGATGCCCAGTGTTATATCAGTATTTTCTCATTGGATATATGGTGTTTCAGAGGGTTATATTGTTTATTGGATATGGTTAATGATCAGATAGAGACCTATGAGGGGTATGAGTATACGCCTTAGATGGATTTGGACTCTCTAAGTCTAACAAGACAGTTTATTTCCAGTTCCGGGCACTTGTAGATATGATCAGGCTCATTCTGCCTTTCTGATGCAGTTTTTCTTCACAAGTTGATAAGTCTGAGTCGGGAGATGTTTTAGTTGGATCTCCTAGGGCGTGGAACATAGGGGTGTAACCACTTGTTTGTACCATAATACCCCCATCCCAAAGAGCTTGGTGGGCTCAGTTTGGCAACGCAGGCACCCTAGGAGGTTGTTTTGGCAGGTTCACATTTCTCGAGGCAGATTAAAAAAATGATTAAATGGCTATTGAAGAAATCGATTTGGCCTATTGAGGCAAGGAAATGACATGGGATAAGTCATGATGATGAGAGTGATGTCCTCCACACCTTCTCCAGTAGTTGCAGCTCCTGATTGGGCCCACACCTATTTTTTGGGCATTTTTTATTATTATTTTCTGGAGCTCTTTTTGGAGGTTCACGATTTTTTCAAGGAGGCACAAATGTCAAAGAATTAAAGTTTTCTATTATTTATTGTGCCATGGGGACACCCAAAGGGAGTTAGTCAAGCACTCCTTGGACCCACCATGTGCTTTCATTTATTTCTTGTTGAGTGGGTTACCTTTTTTGGCTGGGTTAGTCCACTTTGATAAATTATGGTTATATTGATCCATGGTATGTTGAGCTCATCTCAACCATTGATTAGAACATTTCATCTTTTAATCTTAGCCACTCGTTTTGAAAGTGGTTAGGATTTGGTTATGATTGAGGTTCTCTCATTTCTATTTAAAGGAGAGAGCTTCTCATTTGTAAGGGGTCTTTGGCTCTTGGATCTAAATAATAGAAAGACTTTTTCTGTGGAAATTTTTCTGGATTTGCTTTGCATCTGATGTGCTCAAATGGTGATTAGCTTTTCTTCAGCTTACTAGCATCGTGGAAATTCTCGTGAGATCTATTTTTTTTTCGGTGGCTATCATTGTTTTGTCTACAGGAGGGCGTTTTGACTGGAGTGTTTTTGTAGGGGGACCTCAACTTGCTCGGTTCTCTTAGTCTTGGATTAGGGGGTTTTCATTAGTTTCATTGCGATCTATGATTACTTCATTTTACTGTCTTGTAGCATTCAGTTTCTTTATTTTTAATGTGCAAATCTGATATGGTTGACGTTTGCTCATGCAGGGTAGGGGGCGCTTTGATGGCTTGGAGCTTGCATATGCCATAGAAATAATGGGGATCTTCTAGGATTGATTGGGATAGCTAGGATCGTCACTGTTACAGACTTCTACAAGCTTATCTAGGTAAGATCCACAAGTAGTTTCTTCTTTTCTGATCTAATTCCATTGTACCTTGCTGAAATTTAACTATTTTTCTGAAAACTCCTAAACCATAAAAACCTAAAAAATCAAATAATCAGGGAACCGTCCGATCTTTTGCCAAACCATTTTTGGGTTTCATAGATTGGGCCTCCCCCTAACTAAATCAACTGGAATGCTGGTCAAATTCCTCATAGATTGACCTAGATTTCATTTTTCAACAGAAAACTGCATAACCCCTCCACTGAAAAAATTGACCTGCTAGGGTTTTGAGTTTTTCTAATTTCTGACTTCACAGATGGATAGATCGGGTCTTGGGCTGTCCAAATCAACCCCAACGCTGTCAAGAGGCTCAACAGTTTGACCGGGATCTGAAAAATGGACTGAAACTGCCCTAGCGTCCTCACTGAAAATTGGCCTTTTCTGGAAGTAGGTTTTTCTAAAATCTGACATGATAGGCTGATAGATCGGGTCCCAAGAATCCCAGAACACCCTCGACGCTGTGTTAATTCATCTTGGTTTGCCCTATATCTGAAAAAATCAGTTTTCAGCCTCTTAGCCCCATCATCAGATTTTTGACTTTTCTAGATCTGATTTTCCTGTTGTTTTCCTGATTTGGGATTGTAGATCAGGTCTCCCTGATCTCTTCTCATCCTCAACGCTGAGCCATCAACCTTCCGGTACCCCCTAAAGCTTCAGATTTGTCTTCCTAGGCCCTAGCGCTAGCTATCTACTGAGCTGGGTTTCCTGTACCTTGGCTTTTCTAGACCAATTGTTTTTTGGTTTCGCAGATCAAGTTGTTTCCCAAGTGGGTTTTCTGAAATGTTGTCTTACTACTGACTCCATTGCCCAATGCATACAAAGCACTGATCTCCAAGCTGGCGCTGCCCTTAGGCTCTTTGCCTTTGCCATCTACCAACATTCACTGATAGCTCAAACACCTTTTACTGAGTCTGATTTCTAGGTATTGGATAGTCCCAACTCTATTTGTGCTCGCCCTGTCATAGTTACGTTTCCCAAGACAGTTGCTAGTACCTAAACCCTAGAGCTAGGGTTCCCATTCACCTTACACCTTAAGTGCCCTGAAGCCCCATCTAATCTTCTTCTAGTGTCTAGGTTCGATCTCTCCTGTCGGGAGCAAATCCGGGTCTCCCCTATTGTTGCCCTGGACTAAGATAACCTAAAGTGAAGGCTACCTTGATTGGCGTGACAACCATCCATTTGGGAGTCTAGGCAGTCGTGGTTCCACCCCTTAGTTGCTTGCCCCCTCTACCATCCATTCTGGATCCACCTTAAGTAGGCAACTACAAGGCAGATGATAACAGGTCCTAGTGACTTAGGACATGACCATAGTCTATTCTAATAATGTCTAGTAGGTTTATACATACTCAGTTGGGCTCTAATAACCCCCAAAGGCCCAGAATTCAAAATCAGGCATTCCAGCTTTGGAGGAAGCGGGAGAAAACCTCGTCGATTATACTCGGCTATAGGCAAAGCATAATTGTCAAGGGAAAAAAACTCCCTGGAATACCTTAGTTGAAATTCTATGTCCTAGGAGATCGAACCACTCAAAACACCCTACTAGCACATTTTATTACAAACCCCACGAGGCCATGGTCATAATTACTTAAAACAGAAACTGACTAGCCAAAACTGGCTAGGCACAAAGGCGGATCATCTGATACACTGGAAACAAACATTTATCATGTTTGTCATCAAATGGCGACTCCTCAGCTAATCCAACTATGGTACAAATAAGTGGATAACAAAACCAAGATAGCCTCAACTCCCAAATGGATGGTTTTCACGCCAATCGAGGCAACTTTAGATACAACTTTTTAAGAACGATTGCTTTTTGGGCCTTTGAATTTCCATTTCCTTGGTCCATGCATTTGTTACACGGATTTTTATTATTAAGGCTTCATGCATTCATGTATGTTTAAAAACACTACTTTTCATGAATGGGATTTCACAAGATATTCATTTCAATATACTTCAGAGCTAATCTCATTAGGCTTGCCTTGCACTCATGTATGTTCAAAAACACTACTTTTCAGGAAGGGTTTTTTCATAAGATATTCATTTCATTTTCAAATACATTGTATTGATGGCAGCGCTATTTGTTTTAGGTTTAGCCAACACAACCTAGGCAACTCAGAGCCGAGACACAAATAAACAGGGAAGCTTATTCAACAAAGAGGCTCTAGTGGGGAAAGGTCCTCCATGCCACAAGTCAAGTAGTAGGTCAGGATGTAAACATAGCTGGAAGGTAATGGATGGGTGGAGATAGTGAACAATGAGGCCAACACTAGCAAGCCAAAGTATGGTGGGAATGATCACCTCTATTCTCCCTAAGGAGGGTAAAACCAATGAGTATGGGTCAAGAACTTCTAGGTCCAAGTAGGGACATACATATATAATATCAATACAACCAAGTCCACATATTTATATGACTGCCAGATCATGACACTAGATGCTAAGACATGTCACAAGAATGAGTATAAAAGCAATAATAACCAATCACAAGATAATATCCGTTGAGTCATATACATGTAAATAATCAATCTCAACTAACATCTGTCCAATGAGAAACTATTGTTGTAAATCTGGGCACTACTGACTGCTCTGCAAATGGCTAAATGACTACATCAGTCCCCAAATCTGAGTGTCCTGAGACTCAGTCATGGCATGGGAAAGTACTGCAGTCCATCATCAAATAGTGATCCATCATAGATGCTCATTTCAACATCTCATATGTAAGGGAACTAGCTGAAAAAGTGTACTAGAATCTGAAAAATAGAATATGGTAGCCCAGTTACTGTATATGTGATAACATGAACCATATACATGTCTCCATCTGATAATCCCTTCTACAACTGCGTATCACATTTGAACTGCTACTCTACTTGAATGAACTAGGTCAGCACTAAAATCCTCTCAATGGTAAAGGAAATCTCAGTCCTGGCTGGCAAGAAAACACTGCTAAACACGGCTCTGAAATGGCCGAGGCTATAATGATCCATGCTAAAACCGCATGTGAATGAATAGCTGAGAAAAATAAAGAGATCAATCTGTATGCTGCATGATGGTGGCCTGGTTGTAAAATATATGTGATAACATGTACCAAGAAGTTGATAAGGGTTTTACCCTTTCCATCTATTCAACCATTTGAAATTTAGACATGACTGTGCATCTAGTTGTCTCCCATGATTGCTTGAACTCCCCCAACCTAGCATTTATATCATTATTTTTTGCTTGAAGGATTGGTCGGCGCAACTCCTCAAAGGTGGCACTTTTATACCCTGGTCCAACTACTGCAATGGCTATTTTTTGGGTTTTTTTCAAAAAATAAATTTCTTATTTGGTCATTTTTACTTTCTAATATCGCCTATATTTACATAAAATATGTTTTTTTAATCATAATATTCGCCAAAATTTACACATTTCGGTATTAATTGTATGTTTCATATTTAATATTCGCCTACCTATCTATAAACATGTTTTTTTCAATCCAAAACAATCGCCTAGAATACTATACTTACGTATAATATTAGAATCCTTAAAAAATACCCTATGATGACACATTAGTTGCCAAAATGGTTTGTCTTTTACAATGGTGATAGGTATGTCGCTCTAGTAAAGACACCTCCCCATTACCCTTTCTGCTTTTACTTTATTCGTTTTTTTTATAGCTGACTTGATGGAAGGTTGTGGTCCAACTCCTATTCGTGGATCAAAAAAGGATGATACCCTCCCGGTAGGTGAACCCGTGGAGCCCCTTCCACTACCTTTACCAACATTGGTAGACAGTGATACCCTTGAACTTCTTGTTAGGCCAAAAGCTACTAGCTCAACTTTGTTTGCGGCAATCTCATCCTTCTTTCTATTATTTTCATTGATTGAGTCAAGAGAAGATCTCATGATCTCTGAGCTCACTACAGTAGAATGGACATCATGCCTAGAGAGTTTAGTTAGATGGTATTTCAACCTGCTAATACTTTCTGTCATGTGATGCCCACATAATTTGCAGTTCAAGTTATGCTTGTTTGTTCCATCCTCAGGCTCACCATACTGCCAAAATGGTTCCATAGGCTTTGGCAGTTTTGCAAAGGGAATGACAGTCTCAAAATTCAAGCCTAGGGCACAAAAAAACACAAAAGAAATACATTAAACCCCATTAGAAAAAAATAGCAGCAGTTTGGTTTAAAAGATCAGACCTCTAAATTCAAATCGTTAGCCATGAAAAATGAGAACAAGAGGGTGGCTAAAGAACTAAGAATCAAGTCTGCTATTCCATTGAAAAAAACCCTTACATTCTGACTGTATTTAATATTTATGGGCATGAAAATCATTGGCAAAATGGGAAAAAAAGAGCAAAATCTAGGAAAGAAAATATGCAAGCAAACATGCAAAAACTCTATGGTAAAGAAAGAAGAAACAGTGGAATACATACCTGTGAGAGGAAGATTCAGTTGGTTGGCAAATGTTTTGATTCTTGAACCCTTGCTCCACAAAATTCTTGATGGTGATGAGAAATGGTGTTTGGATGCCTCCACAATGGTTGATGGTCTCCTCCAACAATCAGCTCAAGCAAAATGCTAAAATAAACCCACAAACTCCCTTTTAATCCAAGGATTTGCAAGATTGGGCGCTTTTTCCATTGTGGCGTGTTATAAAGTCGCGCTGTTTTCAATTTTTCAAAATTACGATTTTTTTTCAGCCGATTTGTTTGCCTCTGAAAAAAATTGCAATTTTTTTAAAAAGCGGCGAAAAATCACCGACATTACCTTCACTGGTTTAAACTTTAAACCTACAAAACCCATATTGAACCATCACCATACCCATCTATTAAGCTTTGTTTCAATACGCAGAAGTACCATTGAAATGAAGGTATTTGTTCTCTTTATATTTACTGTAGTATCAAATCACTTTATTTGTGACTGTTTAAACAGAAACGTTCTATGTATAGTACCTACTCCTTTTGGATAGTTTGACTCTTGCACTAGGGCTTGAATCATATTTGCAAATAATTTAATCCATTTACAAGCCATGTAGTCTATAAGAAGGATGATTGTTAATAGTTACTGCATTTCTTTTTAACGAAACTGTAAACATCAACTACAGGTATGGTGTTTGTTTCAACAACTTCTTTAAAAAAAATTGAAAACGGATATTATATCGCAATAATAAACATATTTATTACATCAAGAAATACAACGATCTCCTTATGCAGTTGTATTTGGTAATTGTTTTCAACAAGTTGCTTTATCAGTTGAATGATTTCAATTTATTGTTCTTTGGGCTTTCTTTCATTTACAATCTTTTAAATTACAATTATCTGAATTTTTGGTTTTGTGATTGTATATTTGGTTACAACCAAGTTATAAATATTAAAAACTAATATATACTTGTGTCAACTAAAATGTGTTTCAGTTCATGGATTTTTGGCTATCTTTTATGGCTGTTGTTGCTACTTTTATTTACATGTCTGCAATGGATGAAAAAACAAAGTTAGCGATTCACGCAAGTGTTTCCATTATCACAGCACTTATTGCTGTGAATGGTCCTACCAGGTATTACAATGTTTTTTTAATGAATGACATTATTAATCTCAAGAAAGATGTTTGGCTTTTCTTGCCCACACAATTTATTGTCAGCTAATGAATTGATGAGTTGGATTTACTTTGTAGGTCAATCAACATTATTCTTGTTGTAATCATTGGTATCCTTGGACTTCTTTTTGGTTGGATGGTAGAACTTTGTAGAGGAGATCAAATCACCAATTTGCGGTCTTATGTCAATTCATCTATCCATCAAAGGTTTGTATCCTTCCTTTTGGTATATTGGCCATTCATAGTTATATTAAAGAAACAAATTTTTTTCCATATATATGAAATAAGAAGACTAGTTCCCATAATCATTTTAGTTAATTCGAGGGAAATAAAAGTGTAGGGCCCCATTTTTAAAACAATTGTGTGTATTGTGAGGAGTGTAAAATATTTTAAAATGAGTTCTTGAAGTCGTTTTGTGATTGAATTGTTTTAAATGTTATATTTGTTCAATGAGATAACCAGTGCAAAAACCCCATTAGGTGAGGGATTTTCTTAAATATGACAAATATAATTATTAATTTTGGTAAATGAAGTATTGGAGAGCTATGGATTTGAGGATTAGCCTACTTGTAGCCTCTAAATCCCTTGATTGCACATTATTTAGATGTTAATTGCATTTAATATTTAATTTGTCATCTTGACTTTTCCCACTAGAAGAGTGTTATCACCAACCTTGTAGTTGCCTCTATGAGGTGGATCTAGGATGGATGGTAGAGGGACAAGCAAGTAGGGAGGTGGAACCAAGACTACCTAGACCCCCAAATGGATGGTTGTCACGCCAATCAAGGCAGCCTTCACTTTATGTGTCTTAGCCCAAGACAACAAAGGGGGAGACCTAGATCTACTCCCGACAAGAGAGATCAAACCTAGACACTAGATCAGATCAAATGGACTTTGAGGTACGTAAGGTGTAAGGTAAAGAGAACCCTAGATCTATGGGTGATGTCACGAGGTGAGCCAAGGCTTTGGATAAGGGCTTAGGAAGTATGAGGTTCAATCCAAAGTGGGACACAAATGACCTATAAGGTGAAAACTAGATTTGGGGTTGAGGTACTAGCAACAGGTGAGGATATCCGCTGTCGTGGGAAATGTGACCGATGCAGAGAGGTCAAGGACGGGATTGGGGCTATCTAGTACTAATGGATAGACTCGATGATAGATGTGACAGTATCAAAGTTCCCGAGTCATTAGGGAAAGATCAGATTGCAAGGAAAAGAGGCCAAAGAGGGGATAGCGCTAAGATTGGAAATTAGTACCTGTTGGACCTAGGGTAATGGAGTCAATATCAGCCCAAAGTTGGAGTGGACCCACCTGAGAAATGCCCTGATCTATGGATCTAGGAAATTATTTGGCCGAAAAAATTCAGTCTACAAAGGAAACTAGCAGTAAGGTGGCTAGCGCTAGGGTTTGGAGAGGCAAATCCTCAGATCTAGGATAATCTGGAGACCATCAGCTCAGCGTTGGAGGTGATTTGGGGTGAGGAGGACCCGATCTTCAAACCCAAGTTGTTATTTTCCCAGAAAAATCAGATCTCGGAAAAAGTCAAAAATTCAGTGAGGGACACTAGGGTTTGAGAAGGAAGTTTCTCAGATCTAGGGAAAACTACGCAGAATTAGCTCAGTGTTAGGGGTGAATTGGTGAGAGGGAGGCCCGATCTACAAAACCTAGCAGTGGTTTGTCCATAGATCGAGTGGTTTATTTTTTAGTATTTTTGGTTTTTTATTATTTATGGAATTTTTAGTAAAATGAAGTAAAGCATGTGTCAATGGGTTGAGATCCAAAAGAAAAGAACTAACCTGCAGATCTTACCTGGAAATCCTTGTAGATGCCATGAAGGTGTTGATCCCTGCTATCCCGATCAATTTGAGAAGGCTTGTGTGATTTCTAAACCCAACGTTTTGCTCCAAGTGACCAATGCGCCCTCTCTCCTGCACAAGCAAATGTCAACAATATCAGATTTGTTGTATCATGAAAGAAAAGTAACAACATGCAATCATAGATCACAATGAAACTAATGAAAACCCCCTGTCACAGACATAACCAATCCAAGCAAATTGAGGCCCCCTGCAAAAACGCCCAAGATGAAGTTGCCTTCCTGTAGACAAGACAATGATCCCAAAAAAATATAGATCTCACACAAATTTCCCGAATGCTAGGAAGTAAAAGACTTTCCAATCACCATCTAAGAACACCAGATGCAAAGGAGATCCAAAAATATCCACAAGAAAGTTTTTCTATTAATCAGATCCAAGAGCCCAAGACCCCTTACAAATGAGAAGCTCTCTCCTTTAAATAGGAACAAGAGAACCAAAATCCTAACCACTTTCAAAACGAGTGGCTAAGATTAAAAGATATAAATGTTCTAATCAATGGTTGAGATGAGCTCAACATACAATACATGGATCAATATAACCATAAAGTACCAAAGTCAACTAAATCACCCATAAAGAGGGTACTCGACTCAACAAGAAATCACACTCATTGTCATGACTCATCCCATGTCATTTCCTTGCCTCAGTAGCCCAAATCGATTTCTTCAATAGCCATTTAATCATTTATTAATCTGCCTCGGGAAATGTGAACCTGCCAAAACAGCCTCCTAGGGTGCCTGCATTGTCCAACTGAACCCACCAGGCTCTCTGGGATGGGGGGTACTATGGTATAATCAAGTGGCTGCACCTCCTATGCCCCATACAATGCCCTAGGAGATCCCATAAAAACATCTCCCTACTTAGACACATCATCCTGTGAAGCAAAACTGCATTAGAAGGGTATAATGAGCCTGATCATCTCTGCAAGTTCCTAGAACTGAAAATAAGCTATCTCACTAGACTCAGAGAGTCCAAATCCATCTAAGGTGTGTTATTCGTCGATTGCACACCAGCAGCAAAAATCTTCCGAAAGTTGTCTCCTCACTTGAGAAAGTGGGAAGGTGTGACCTTGGGGGCAAGCACAGAGCCAGGTATTGTCACCTACTCCTAGCTCCTCCGTTTAGGCTAACTCCTAACGAAGCCAAGGTGGGTAGTCCATAAAAAAGAGTTTTCTATGGATCAATGTGTTTAAGTTAAGTTTTAATGTTCGAATGATGTGGATGGGTGTTGTTTAGGAGTTATTATGATGAAAGATAATTATAATTATAAAAATTTGAACACAGGACAAAGACAATCCACGTTGCTACACTAGATTAAAAGATGAACGATATATCAAGAACTTGTAAAATAAAAGTGCATTCACAGACAAAGATTTTATAAATCAAAGGACAAATGGTTTAGATTAATAATAACGCATTAAAAGATAGATCAATGCCTTATGGAGTCAAAGCTCTGCAATGCTTGAAAAATAACAAAGATACAAGTCTTGAAATAAAGCTAGTGGATATGTTATGTGAGTGCTCTTGGTACGTTTTAAATATTTTAATGGTCTTGTTTATTATGGCTTTGAAACGAAGAAGGTATCAGAGACCAACCGGGAAAGTGTTCAAAGTCATTCTGTTTTAGACATGTCGGCCCATCCAGTATCTTGGGCACCACCTAGAGGATTGACCAGCTAGCCGTAACCCTAAGACAACGGGGAGTTCCGATGCCCTTACTGAGAATAGACTTGAATACTTTTTAGAACGCCGATGCGGTGGTTATGGGTAAAAATTTTATTATGTTATTATTGCGAACTTAGCAAGTCCATTCACTGTTCTGAGTACGAGCCCAACTTTGAAAGTCGGCAGAGCATACTAGGTGAGGGATATCAACGAAATAAATTAATTAGAGGGGAATGCGAGTTGAAAGATTTTATTAAAATAATTAATTAAAACTCTCCGACAGAGAGCGCTCTTGACTTTGTTTTATGACAAAAGTTCAAGAGTCTTATCTATCTATATGCCTAAGTGCAAGGATGATGCAAAAATTAGTATGCTCTCCGACAGAGAGTGCTCGACTTGGATTCCGACAAGTTCAAGAGACTTTAGAAATTAATTAATAACTTGCAAAAAAGTAAAGTGCATGAAAATGAAAGAAAGATTAAACAAACTCTCGGATAGAGAGCACTCTTGATCCACCTTACGGTGAGATTAAAGAGACTTTGGTTATTTTTAAGATTTTGCAATAGTATATCAATTGAAAGCAAACAAAACTTAAACTAACTAAGTAATGAAACAAGAAACTTTTCTTTTTTCAACTTTTATGCAAGCTAACTTCTAAAGAATGAAACTACTCTTTCCTATTCTACTCTAGCAAATTATTATGCAAACATGAAAATAAAAGAGACGATACAAGCTTCCCCCAAATGGGGGAAGAGGGGTGTGGGAGCCTTTATCCCACTTGCTCTTTATTATTTTTTTACAATGCTCTTGAAGTTGGGACTCCTTTTGTGTTCTTGAAAAGGTCTTCAATGCAACCTGGAGAAAGGGGATGAAGAAGGGAGAAAGAGGAGTGTTTTTTGGACCTTGAAACTTCAATATTTTTCCAGCTTATCTGCTTAACCTGTCATGAAAAGTGAAAAACCAGTGAGCTATTTTCCTGTAAAACAATGGATTAGACAATAAAATACACTAAAAAAATTACACTTAGTACTTGAGCAAAGATAGAATTTGTTATGCTACTTCAAGTACTAACTAGATCCAAGTTAAATGTAAAATTTAAACACTTCCTAGATCTAGAAATGAGAGCAAGCAAAATGAAAACGATTAGCCTTATAGATCAGATTTTTACTTGCAAACATAAAGTGAAAGAATTGAAACTTTAATTTTTAAGGGTGAATAAAAGAGATGGAACTACTTGGATCTTGAATCTTTGAAACCACCCTAGATCTCAATTAACATGCAGCTGCTAGAAACTTGTGCTTGGCTCCAAGAAAAGGAGATGCAACTTAGCTCAACCTTTTACTCGGTGCAATGGAGTGATCTGCAATCAAAGACTTACACGCTTGCTAAAAAGGGGATTAGATCATGTATTATTTACTAATTGAAATCAGAAAGGATGAAATATAACTGAATAAAACAATGCTCATTTAGATTTCTGGAAGTAAATAAATAAATAGACAACTTGAGACTACAAATGTCTATTTTTACGTGCTTATATAAGCCCTCTAAAGCATGTATCAATACCCACAAATTAACAAATAAAAAAGAAATTGAAATTATATCACCTCATTAACCATAACACATGCATCCAAAATCTACACCACATGAGCCTCCAAAGCTTTTCTTTATTCAAAATGGTTGCATGAGAGCAACAAGTATTACAATATTTCACCAGAGGTTCTTTACACAAATCATCCACCACAATAAAGCTAAAAGAGCCTCTATTTATACAAAGAGAGAAGGCTAAAACCCTAAAACCAAACCCCCATAATCTAGCTGACTCGGCACAAGAATGAGAGCCCAGACCTAACAAAAAGTTGGTATGAGTGAGGGGTGGCCTCCACCTAGGCAAGGTGCCCCCACTCCCAACCCTAAACTCCAAAATCCATCCATTGAATAGCCCATACATGTGAAAGCGCAACCATGAAGAGATGAGGGGCGTGAGCTCTGGAAGGAGGCGTGAAGGTTGAAGTAAATGTTGATTGGTGATGATAGGTGCCAAAACCCTTAGGGTTTGCACCAAACACTCATTTCATTTATTACCTTGCTCCGTAATTAACACCAAACCAATCACATCCTTCCAAATTACCCAATTTGTGAGCTTAGCTGGAGATGACAAGTTTGCTAACTGAATGTATCTTTAATGCTCTCCGATTGTTGACTGAAGAGGATTTGTGCCGAGTTGAATCATCATAAATGCCCATTGCCATGTCATTTAGCCTTTTATTTTATTCAATTTGGTTTATTTTGGATAGTTTTTTATTTTCTCCAAAATATTCATTTTTTATATTTTAATTAATAATTTCTCCGTAAATGACTTTTTTTGAGAAATTATTAATTATGAGGCTTAATGAACTTCTGAAACTTGGAGATAGCTGGTTGGCTGATCATGAATGATTTTTGGGTTAAGGTTAGAGCCTTCAATCACTGAATTTGGGTTCCAGATGACTGACATATTACAAATTTAAATTTTTCCATTTAAACTATGAAAAAATTTAATTGAAAACTTAGGAAAAATGAAAAAATTAAAAAAATTAAAAATCCAGACTCCAATGCGTCAGGTAAAATTTTTTCGAAGGGTCCCAGTGACTTAGGACATGACCATAGTCTATTCTAATAATGTCTAGTAGGTTTATACATACTCAGTTGGGCTCTAATAACCCCCCAAGGCAAAATCGGGGAGGAAGACACTAGAGGAGGTCTTCATAGAAACCAGGCCAGATGTGAGTCACATTCACATATTCGGCAGTGTCTACTATTGTCATGTTCATGCTAACAATAGGAAGAAGTTGGATCCTTCTAGAGAGAAGGGGTTACTTGTTGGTTACAGCGAGATTTTGAAGGCATATAGAGTTTACATTTCTGCTCGCAGGAGGATCATTATGAGCAGGGATGTCCAATTCGATGAGGACAGGGCCTTGCGAAGATCTTTGGACTTACCAACAGAGCAACAGCCAGCACAGGAGTCGAGGGCCAAGTTGGAGGAGCCTGATGTACAGGTACAAGAACAGGCACAGAGCACAGGTTCTGGTAGTCAAAGGGAGTCAGGTGGACAGAATCCAACAGTCATTGACTTGGAGGATGAGTTGTAGCAGGAGATGGATACCCAGCAGCTACAGTAGGTTGACACTAGGCCAAGGCCTAAGTGGTTGAGGTCCACGGTACAGGATTTTAGGCAGGTTAATCCTCCACAGAGATCTTTCAGAGGAAGTGTACCACCAGAGAGGCTCAGTTATATGGCACTGATAACAAAGTTGATTAACTCTGAACCTTCCAGCTTCGGGGAAGCTCCACAACATGATGTGTGGTAGGAGGCTATGGTTGAGGAGTTGTTATCACATATATAGTAGTCGGGCTACCATATTCTATTTTTCAGATTCCTGTACACTTTTCTAGCCAGTTCCCTTACATATGAGATGTTGAGATGAACATCTCTGATGGATCACTATTTGATGGTGGACTATGGTACTTTCCCATGCCATGACTGAGTCTCAAGACATTCAGATTTGAGAACTGATGTAGCCATCCAGCCATTCACAAAGAAATTAGTATTGCCCAAAGTTGCAGCAGCAATTTCTCAGTGGACAAATGTTGGTTCAGATTGGTTATTTACAGGTATATGACTCAGCAAGTATTATCTCGTGTTATGGTTATCATTGCTTTTATACTCATTTTTGTGACATGTCTTAGCATTGAGTGTAATGGTCTGGCGATTATATAAATATGTGGACTTGGTTGCATTGATATTATGTATGTATGTCCCTACTTAGACTTAGAAGTTCCTGACCCATACGCCTGACCCTAATTGGGCCGACTTGTCTAACTAATTGGGGACGACTTACCTTCGAGGAAAATAAAAATAATAGAAAGAAAATATTTTAATTATAAACTCCCCCAAGGTTTACATTGATTTTTTCAAGGGCGTACATGAATGATTACATTAGTATGATCTCCTGTAGGAGGTACAAAACAATATAATAAAATTACAATAAGAATAACTTCCAAAGTTGCACAAAATCCAACATTAGATAGCAACAAAGCATGTGTTGAGGTATCTACATGGTACGATTGGATATGGACTCATATATGTCTCAGAGAAAGAAATAAACCTGCAAAGATATATGGAGTCTAACTAGGGTGAAAAATGCATTGGACAGGAAAAGCACATCAGGATATTGCTTTAAATTTGGATTAGCCATGATCTCATGCTCTAGCAGGAAACAACATCCGTCGCACTCAGTACTACAGAGGTAGAGTACATAGCCACTAGTGTTGCTAGTCACAAAGCAGTATGGCTCTGAAAGGTACTTGTAGGGTTATTTGATCAAGAGTTAGAGACAACTTGGATCTATTGTGATAACCGAAGTTGTGTGAAGCTTTCAGATAATCTAGTGTCATGAAAAGTCGAAGCATATAGAGATCAAATACCATTATAGTCGAGACATGGTGCAAAGGGGAGCAGTGAAGCTCTAGTACATATCCACGAATGAGTAGATTGTCGATATACTTACCAACTTATGTTTAAAGCAAAGTTTGAGTACTTCCAAGACAAGCTTACTGTAGTACAGAATGACTCCCCTCGCTGAGAGGGAGTATTGATGTTTCTCCATGGGCAGCAATGGTTAGTCATTCCCCCCCACCAATTAGTCATGTGGGACATGACTCGGGCATTTTCCCCACCGATAAGTCATGCAGTGGTACATGGCTTAGACATCGATAATCCATGCAATGCTACATGGCTCAGATAAGCCTTGCAATCGTACATGGCTCAGATAAGTCATGCAGTAATACCTAACTCAGATAATACATGACTTAGATAGCGAAGGGCTACAGTGTCTCTTGTGGAGTGCACCCACATGAGAGGAGACAGTCAAGAACTTAGATGACTATCAAACAATAGTCATTGTCTCCGAGACTGTCAGTGACTATCAAATATTGGAGTGAGTTATAGTCAGGATTGTTGGGGAACAGCCAAACCTCTTGGAGAGGTCAAATAGTCATATACTTGGCTAGTGGGTTATAGTGGGACAATGAAGAAGAAAGAATCCACTTGGGAAGTGGTCAGGTCTTGGAGAACATTAAAGAAGATGGAAAGCTCACAAAGAACTTCTCTAGACTATAGAAGATTCCAAAAGTCAACCGAAAGAAAAGAATAAAAGGAAGAATAATAACAGTCCCAAAGAACATTGAAGAAGATCTTTAAGAACAGGGGAGGCAGGTGCGAGGGGGATTATTTTTTATCCCGAAGGAAACATAGTAAATACCTATGCTTGGGGACTCGGAAACCAAACCAATAATGAAGCGGAATGGCTCTCACTTCTACTCGACCTGAAACTTGTAGGTAAGTCTAAAATTTTAAAGCTCATGGTCTTTGGAAACTCAAGGTAGGTCTTTCAGAAGATGAGATCAGGATACAAACATGGCTCTGCTAGTTGCAAAAGAAACTATGATCAGGTTTTTCGTCAAAATCTTATTCCACAAGTCTTCTTTCTTCACATCCTCAAGGAAAACAATGGCTATGCCAATAAGCTCACCAATCATGGCGCCAGAAGTCAGCAAGGAATGGTTGAGTTAAAGAATCACTTGAATTCATACAAGCATGTCCCTTAGACATACCACAAAGCACAAAAACTATAAGCTAAGGTCGGGTGCAATAGGAAAAGGACCCTCCCTTAGGACACCTACTCACGGTGACGAATTGAATTTTCCCACTACGTGTGGCTCTCCACTGACATATGGCGGTACCCTCCACGAGACTGCAATAACTCTACGTCCTCTCCGGAAGCTACTCAGGGTTTTGAGGAGACAGTCGGCACGAAGGATGGGTGCATTAAATAGTGAAGACCCTTCCTGTTCCTATCCATTGTTTGCAGGTTTGGAGGGGGACAACTTTCAGCGATTCAGTGGAAATAGGATCAAGGCAGCGTGCAACATTTGCAGGTCTTGTTTTCAGACATCTTGTGGGCGTCTCAAGATAGAGTTCAGAGAACAATGGCGAACAAAGGAGGAAACTTTGAAATCGTCGGCCTCAAATCTAGTTTGGAGGACATTAAACTACATTTGCGCAGGGTTTATGAGATGGTGAGCATCGGTGTTTAGAAAAAACATAGAAGTTGCATCTGATTTTAGATATATTGCCAATCAAATGGGTTGCCATGATTCCAGGATTGATGATAATGAACAAAATCTCAGGGAGCTAATGGGTACTATAGATATTGTTACCACCTAGATGGTAACATGTTTTTAGAGGTTGTCTAAGGCCACCTGCAGTCACTTGTGTGGTACAAAATTCTTTGTTCTGCAGGGTAGAATCAGACTGGAAAAAGGGGGGGGGGGGCTGCAATCAAATTATCATATGCAGTAAACTCCTTTCTGGAATTGTTACAAACCAAAGTTCTCCTTGCTGCAACACATTCCTCAATGCGCAGCCCTATTTTGCACCGAGTTTACAGGAGCAGGAAACTTATATTTGCAATTGGCTGGAACCAAGAATTGGTTTCAAATCCAATTTTAAGTTGGCTTTTTATCCTGGCAAGTTTTCTAAAGAACAACGAAGTATAATAGTTGTTGGTGACACTTCAAAATTGATTCCAGACAAGGAAGCTGATATTGCAGTGTTGGAGGAGCCAGAGCACTTGAACTGGTATTATCATGGAAAACAATGGCAGCTAAATTATGAAGAGGTTACGTATCAATCATGCCTTGGCTGTCGACTATGCAGAACTATTGTTGGGATTCGATTTTGGTTTAAAAAATGTGCCACGGATCCGATTGGCCGCAATTATCAACAAATTCATCGCCTCTAGCTATTGTTTGGAAAGGCAATGGAATCCATTCCTGTGAAATCCGTTCATTGAGGGTTATTTTCACATATGTGACCGAGCGACTGTTTTCGCTGTCACGAGGAGCCTGTGAATGTTTCAAGCATCATCATTGTTCCCGAATTTTACGTTGGCCGAAGATGCAAGGCTCGAAAGGTATTTATTTCGGCAGTCGAAGCTGATTACGGAGGGAGTTCTTCACGTCTCTATAGAGTATTTTTATCTGAGCAGTTGTTCACGCCAATTCTGCAGCGTGGAATTCATTGGTCGACGAGGGTCGTGTGTACAAACTCTACGGTAAGTCAAGCTCTGGTGTTGAGTGCTGAAACAGATCACGAGTTTGCGATTATCACTACAGATTACTAGAAACCACATGGAAATTTGGGAGGAGGTTCTGATCAATGATACTGTTGGAAGCCACTCGGGTTTCACGAGTTCCTGAAGTTGTGGAGCATGTTGATGCCGAGATATCTCCTTAGCGGCTGTTTTCATCGGTGGCAGACCATAAAACGTGTACCATCTCCACTTGCAGCCAGTCACTCCCTACTCGGCGTAAACCTCAGGATTCGTGGATCTCGTGTATTAGTTCACGCGCTGGTGACAGCCGATAGCATATTTGTGATATGCCATAACTCAGACTGCGGCGTGCTTTTCTTTCTGTTAGTCATTGATAAAAATAATTTTTTATCTAACAATTGCCCGATATAAAGTCATTTTTAGGCCTGTTGTATGGGAAGGCCACGATTTGTGGGATCCCACGTGGAAATAGCCACTCGAGTCCTTTGATCTGATTTATTTTTGGTTGCCCACTTTGGTTTGGTAACAAGTAGTTTGAGTGGGAGTTCTTTAATTAAGTGGTGGGATCATTTTGTCAATGGGAGAGAAAAGTGGATCTATCCACCTTTTCTTGTCTCACTTGCTATTATTTTTACTTTTTGAAGAGAAGTGAAGAGAAAGGCTTTTTGGGGTCTATAAAAGTGACCTACCTTCTCTTTTGTAAAGATGGAAAAAACAGTTGGGAGGATTTTTCCAAGAGCTGAATTGAAAAATCATATTGGGATTTTAGACACATATTGGGCATCTCTTTCATGGTTGCGTGTTTGATTATAAGTTGTAGAATAAATCTAGCATAGAAGGCTATATTCTAGTCCATTGGGCAAACATTTGTAGTTGTCAAGTTGTTTGTTGACGTTGTGTTTTCAAAAGATCTTAGGAGGAATAGGCAGTTGTCAGTTATACGTACATTCTCCTTGTCTTTGATTATGGAATGTACTAGTTTAATCTCACTTGTGTGAAATGCAAGGACTCCTTGAGTCCTCTTTTGACTCCATTATCTCTTCTGGTACTGACATTGGTCTTCCCTTGAGGATTGATCCTCCCTTCCTTCACATCACTCAATCAAATTACCTTTTCTTTTTTGTTACAACTTTTTCTCGAAGGCAACCTTTTCAGTTCACCTTGCCCTTCGTTGCACCTGCCTTAGCAATCCTACCTTAGGGAATTCCCCCTAGAGTTGGAGAAGAGCCAACCTGAAGCGAGGAGAGAGGAGTGTGGTGACATTGGCTTCTCTCTCGAGAGTTGTCATCGAGCTGGTGCACTTACCTTTTGGGCTTCAGCACACGCATGCCAGTTTTGGGTGACAACAGATATCATCAAGGAAGAAGTTCTGAAGATGGCTAGAATGACCCAGCTCAATCACTGCCATGACCCCTCGGACCAAGGTGTTCATCCAATGGAGGAAACTCCGGTTTTCCATCTCGATCTTGGGCATAAAGGCAAGAAAATGTAGTGCTCCATCCCTGTCAATCTTGGATGTTTTTTTAAATTTTGCTTAATCACCAGTTTGTTAAAATTTACCCTTCGAAGGGTTTGACAGTCTTCAGGAAGCATGAAAGGAATATTAAGATTTCTCTTTTTAGTTGTTTTAGTCCTTCTCTCTTCTTAAAACTACATGAAACCCTGGTTTCAATTTTGTAATGAATGGTTGTGCACAACCTTTTTTTCAAACTAATATATATTCTCGGTTTCTGTTAAAAAAAAGATCTTTGAGAAGACAAGTAGTGTTGAAGATCATGCAACAAGAGTACATTCCTCACTAAGAGAGAGTGTTGATGTTTATGTAGCATCGGAATATATTCTTAAGAAGTCCTAGAGATTGTGGAAAGAAATGAAGAGCACAACTAACCCAATGAAATGGGTAAATTGACCCTAGAAGGAAAAATGACAAGTCGGCTTGAAAGATAAATAAAAGATAAATTAAAGAAAAAATAAAAGTCAAGTCGACCTGACTGGGGAAACTTCTAGTGAAAAGAAGAATAAAAATAAAGTGTTTGTTAAAGTATTGTAACTTCGGAAGATATTCTATTGTATTTTTGTTGTATTCTCATTCAGAGATGTTATTCCTCCATTCGGAAATGTCATTGATGTAATTGATCATGTAAAAGTCATGAGGTAAACCCTTTGTTGTAAGTCGGGGCAATAGTACCCACAAAAGTAAAATACATTTTGAGTCTCCTGTTATCACCAAACTTGTAGTTGCCTCTATGAGGTGGATCCAGGATGGACGGTAGAGGGATGGAAAACTAAAGAGGTGGAACCAAGATAGCCTCGACTCCCAAATGGATGGTTGTCACGCCAATCGAGGCAATCTTCACTTGATGTTGCCTTAGCCCAAGACAACAATGGGGGAGACCCAGATCTATTCCGAACAAGAGAGATCAAACCAAAACACCAGATCAAATCAAATGGAGTTGAAGTACATAAGGTGTAAGGTGAAGTAAACCCTAGATCTATGGATGAAGTCACAAGGTGAATTAGGGCTTGGATCAGGAGTTTATGAGATATGAAATTTGATCCAAGTTTAAAATACAAGTGACTTATGAGCCTATTACTAGATCCGAAATCAAGGTACTAGCAAACGATGACAATATCCACCGCCTTAGGAAACATGACCAATGCAGGGAGGGTAAGAACAGGATTGGGGCTATCTAGTACCATGGGATAGACTCTAAGGAAGGTATAACAGTATCAAAGTACTCGAGCCTCAGGAACAAGATCAAATCGCAAGAGAAAATGGCCAATTGAGGGGTTGCGCTAAGATTTAGAGAGCAGTGCCTTGGGATTTGGGCCCAATGGAGTCACTTAAGCAAAACGTCTAGGAAGACCCACTTAGGGTTTGACCCGATCTACAAAACCCATAAATGGTTTGCCAAGAGATCAAGCGATTTGATCTATAATATTTTTTTATTTTTTAATATTTAGGGTTTTGACATGAAAATGAAGATGCCAATGGATTGAGATCAAGAAAAGAAGAACTAACCTGCAGATCTTACCTGGATAACCTAGTATATGCCTTGATGATGATGATTTATGCCGTCCCGATCAATTTGAGAAGATTTGGAGGAAGCCTCTATGTGAAACGATTTGCCCAAGGAAGTCAATGTGCCCTCTCTCCTGCACAACAAACGTCAACCATATCAGATTTGATGCGTCAAGAGAAAAGAACAAATGCTACAAAAAAATAGCAAGATGAAATCATACATCACAATGATACTAATGAAAACCCCCTGATACAAGCGATGCCAAACAAGTGAGTTGAGGAAGCCTGCAAAAATGCCCAAGTGAAGTCGCCCTTCTGTAGTCAAAACAATGTTTCCAAAAAAATATAGATCTCACAACAAATACCCAAATGCTAGGAAGCAATAGACTTTCCAATTACAATCGAAGAACACCAAATGCAAAAGAGATCCAAGAATTTCCACAAAAATAGTTTTTCTATTATCTAGATCCAAGAGCCAAAGACCCTTTATAAATGAGAAGCTCTCTCCTTTATATAGGACTGAGAGATACCAAAATCATAACCACTCTTTAAATGGGTTGCTAAGATTAAAAGATCAAAATGTTCTAATCAACGGTTGAGATGAGCTCAACATAGAGTACATGGATCAATACAATAATATAATATATCAATGAACCAAATCACCCTAGGAGAGGGGATCCCACTCAATAAAAAATAAATAGAGCTCATGGTGGGTCAAGGGGGTGTTAACTAACTCCCCTAGTGTGTCCCCATGGCACAATAAAAATAAATATAATTTTTAAATGCAAAATAGTGTCTCTCTGAGGAAATCGTGAGCCCCCAAAAGCTCCAGAAAATAATAAAATATGCCGGAGAGATGGATGTGGGTCCATCCAAGTGCTGAAACTACTGTAGGAGTGGAAGACATCACACTCACCATCAGAATTCATCCCATGCCATTTCCTTGCCTTAGTAGCCCAAATCGAATTCTTCAGTAGCCATTTTTATTATTTTAAATCTACCTCGGGAAAAGTGATATGGCCAAAATTACCTCCTAGAGTGTCAGTGTTGTCAAACTGAGCCCACCAGGCTCTCTGGAAGGGGGGCAATATGGTAAAAACAAGTGGCTAGACCACCCCCTCCTCATACAATGGCCTAGGTGAACCAATCAAATCACCTCTCTACTCTGATAGGCCATTCAGCATGGCAAAACTGCACCAGAATGGTACACAAACAAATCATCAATCTAACTGTCCGGAACTGAAAATAAAGTGTCTCATTGGACTCAGGGAGCCTAAATCCATCTAAGGTGCATACTCATACACCCTATAGATCTCTGCATGATCAAGTTCAATATCCAATATGCCCAGACAGATAGAATAATAACCTATAAATGCTCAAATAATCAATAATATAACCCAGGCTAACAACCATCTGTTGCAAGTGTTCAAAGGTTAAGAGATGCTCTACAAATCATCAAAATAACAATTATAACAAGTAGCAATCATTTCACTGGTGATCTATCAACCAAATATAGAGTTTCATTAATTAACTATGACTCAGACCAGAGTTTCAAGACCATACTCACTTCATAGTTGTAATCAATTTGCTAGTGAAGGGTGAGGGCTAGAAATCGAATGGTTAGGATAAAGGGTTACCAACTTGACACTGTGACCAATGTTACAAATACCGTGTCGGCGAATATATCACCGAGGGTCCAAAAAGAAATTATCGGATTTATTGGCGAAAATGTTGGCAAACATCGGCAATATATCGGCAAAATAAAAAATTCAAAAATATTAAAAAATACAAAAAAGAAAAAAATCACAATATATTTGAAACAATCAATAAATATCGTGATAAAATCAGCAAATATCGCGATATATTCAAAAAAATCGGCAAATATCGCGATAAAATCGAGAAAAAATCGCCAAAAAAATCGGGAAAATATCGGGGCGATATATCGCCAGTGAGTTAACATCGCGATGTTGCCGATATATCGGCGATATTTGTAACACTGACTGTGACACTTTGGATATGGAAAGGGGATACTCACTCTAGCATATGCCGGACAAGCAACAACTCAGGGGATGGCAGTGTCTCACAAATGGATAAGTTACGTTCAGAGGTGCTTATTCACCTTGACAAATGCTCACAATCCAAATCAAATACAAGTGAGGCCAGCAATCTTTAGATATAACTTTTTAAGAACCATTGCTTTTTTGGGCCTTCGAATTTTCATAGCCTTGGTCCATTCATTTATTACACAGATTTTTATTATTGAGGATTCATGCATTCATGTATGTTTAAAAACACTGCTCTTCATGAATGGTTTTCCCACAAGATATTCATTTCAATCATACTTCAAAGCCAATTTCATCAGGCTTGCCTTGCATTCATGTATGTTCAAAAACACTACTTTTCATGAATGGGCTTTTTCATAAGTTTTTCACTTCATTTCCAAATACATTGTGTTGATGGCAACGCTATTTGTTTCAGCTTTAGCCAACACAACCTAGGCAACTCAGAGTCGAGACACAAATAAACAGGGAAGCTTGTCCAACAAAGAGGCTCTAGTGGAGAAAGGTCCTCCATGCCACAAGTCAAGTAGTAGGTCGGGCTAAAAAATTAACTGGAAGGAAATGGATGGTGGAGATAGTGAACAATGAAACCAACACTAGCAAGCCAAAGTATGGTGGGAATGATCACCTCTATTCTCCCTAAGGAGGGTAAAACCAATGAGTATGGGTCAAGAACTTTCAGGTCTAAGTAGGGACATACATACTTAATATCAATTCATCCAAGTCCACATATTTATATGACCGCCAGATCATGACACTAGATGCTAAGACATGTCACAAGAATGAGTATAAAAGCAATAATAACCAGAACACAAGATAATATATGTCGATTCATACACATGTAAATAATCAATCTAAACCAACATTTGTCCAATGATAAGCTACTAATGCAACTCTGGGCACTACTGACTGCTCTGCAAATGGCTAAATGACTACACCAGTCCTCAAATTTGAGTGTCTTGACTCTTGAGACTCAGTCATGGCATGGGAAAGTACTATAGTCCATCATCAAATAATGATCCATCATAGATGCTCATCTCAGCATCTCCTATGTAAGGGAACTAGCTGAAAAGTGTACTGAAATCTGAAAAATAAAATATGGTAGCCTGACTACTATATATGTGATAACATCTGGCTCCAGCTGGGACAAGTTCTCTGTTGAATAGAGCGCCTGAGAACCTTAGAATCTCTGGTCCTTGCACTCTGCTACTCGCATCTGCAATCCATCACTCCAGCTCTGCAACCGCTACCAAAATGTCACCAACTACCTGCAGAATGTCCATAGCTATACCAAACTCACAGACCGATCATCAGAACACTGTGTGGATAAAATAAAGTACTAAAACTAAAATGCATGAAATTGAAAAGCAGAAAGTAAATCTAATCTTTAACCATAACTTTAAGAAAAGTTTGATTTTATTGTGCAAGTAAAATGGCTAAAACTGGAGACTACACTAAGAGCTTTGAAAAGCAAGCTTCAGAAAAAAGACAAAAAGGTGCAAGACTAAAAAGCTAAAAACTATTGCCCAAAAGAGGCTTATTTAATCCTATCTACCCTACTCTAACTAGTTTAGTCAAATGTTAAGTAAAATCATAAATCCAAGGCAACCACTTGCTGAATGAATCTATTGAGCTTTTTTTTATAGTTAATGATACAACAAGTCAAAGATGGCTTGTAAGTAATGTGAAAAATTGAAGCCATTATAACTTGTTGCTTGAAAATTAAAGAAGGATAAAGAGAAATGAAATCATGCCAGGGATGAGATTGATTGTTGCAAACTTCTTCCATCCATAAATCGATAGAATCATAAATTTATTCAAGTTTAAATTTGATGAACGAAAAGAATACGATACATGATTCGTCCCTCCTAGGCCATCATTGTTTCCTTCATCTTTCTGGTTAGCACATTCAATCATACTCACATTATGATCAACGGTGAAACAAAATAGGGACAAATTAGAGATCAATAAACCAAAAATTGAGATTAACCCCATTTGTTGTTTAAAACATGAGAAAATATGGAATTAGTCTTTGTAGAGCTTTTCAATTACCCAATCAAAGGAATTAGCAAAATTGAAAGCATTATGCACCAAGGATGAAAGGAGATGAAATGTTTTACCATTGACCACTTGGCACTTTCGAGACTCTGCATCGAAAATTTTGCATGACACCATACAAAAAGACTTCAAAAGCTAGGATGGGAGGGTGGATTGAAAAATTAAAACTTGATTTGCATCACCTAAAGGTGCTAACACCAATCTTGTATGCGATATGGAACATTTGTTAAAGAAATTGGCAAGATTAACACTAACCTCCCAAGAACTAGACTCACTATGATTAATCTGCTCAACCAAATCACCTTGACCAACCATCTGATGGGGAATAGCAACAACATTACAAGAATCATTTCTTGGAGGCTCTTGATGACTATTTGGACATAGATTCCAGCTCGAAAGATGTGACAAAGAAGGCTCTAGGTCAAGTTCGCTCACTAATATATCATCATCATGTGGTTGTTCTTCTTTAGATTGTTCATTACATTCAACCGAGGATAAATGATCATCATCATTCATTTGGTAAGGAAAAATATCAATATGTTCATTTCTAACTTCCTTATCATCCTCACAAACTTGGTCTTCAACCACAATATGACCGATTGCTCCTCAATGGAAATTTGATTAATTTCAACCTTTTCTTTTTTTGCAGAAACATAATCAAAGTATGAATCCAGATTCGGATAGCTTGAATACTGGCTCAAATTATCGTCAATTAGGCAATGACTATGGAGTTGCTCTTTTAAAGGCTCTATAATGGACTCACATATGGAAGGCTCAACTATAGATGTTTCTTGATGGTGATTGTTAGGTTCCCTTCCACGGATTAAATCCATGACTTGCTCTGTGACTACTTCAAGTAATAATGACAGAGTATCTTGTATGATTTGATTGATATCCCTCTTAGTTTCAGCATGAGGTTTTGAAACATTATTCTCAAAGTACTCTGTAACATTCTTATGGATTGCAGGCATGCTCATAATTTGGAACATTTCAGGAGAAGAATGATCCAATTGAGAAAGCAAATTGTCAATATACTGATTATCAACTGCACAATCATTACTAGATTTACACTCTAAAGAATTATCAATGTTCCTACCCCACTTATCTATTAACAGATCTGTGAGCATGTCATACCCAATGATGGATTCTGGTGTTAAATGATCAAACCATAGTTGAACATCCCCTCGCAAGGATTCTCACAAGGCTCGCATATAAACATCTTCATTGTCCGCACCTCTAATTTCCATGTAATCCCAGGGAATATCCAAATGACTTTCAATAGATATATCCTTACTTCCATTAAACTGGGGCAACCTCCTAGTGTAATCATTTGGCTTAGGATGAGGTGCACCCGTGTTTCCAAAAAGTCAAAAGGAGACTATTTGTCTTGTTTTTTAACAGCTCTGGTTACTTGAATTGGGTACCTAATAGGATTACTAGAACCAGTCACTCTCAGCGTTGGTTGGATTTGATATTTACTCATCGGCTCACTAGAGATGGTTAGGCATTCTTTATAGCGCGGGTAAGGGAATTGGTGGGTATCATAAGGATTGCGATAATTAGACTCATACCCATAATCATGGTCAAGATCATCCTCATACCAAGAATCTGACCTCCATCTATCTCTTTTGTTTATTTTCCTTTTAGCTTCATTTATGTTTTTGTTTAATTCCTTCATGCGTCTTAATAATACATCTAAATTCATTATGATTTATGTGATGGGTTCGCTTCAGAGTGGAGTCGCGTTGTGGAGTCGTCAGGTGAACGAATTGTTGCGTTCACGAACAAATGACGTCGTAGGAGAGGTAAGTGAAATTCATGCAGTGATTGTAAATATTTAAACATATAAAATGTAATCACTGAAATTACACCGAATGTGATATGAATGATAAGATTATAAATGCATTCATGGACACCGAAGATAAATATGATAAACCAAGGTAAGCCTCTACCTCCCCGGAAACGGCGCCAAAATGCTATCACCAAACTTGTAGTTGCCTCTATGAGGTGGATCCAGGATGGACGGTAGAGGGATGGGCAACTAAAGAGGTGGAACCAAGATAGCCTCGACTCCCAAATGGATGGTTGTCACGCTAATCGAGGCAATCTTCACTTGATGTTGCCTTAGCCCAAGACAACAATGGGGGAGACCCAGATCTACTCCGAACAGGAGAGATCAAACCAAAACACTAGATCAAATCAAATAGAGTTGAAGTACATAAGGTGTAAGGTGAAGTAAACCCTAGATCTATGGATGAAGTCACAAGGTGAATTAGGGCTTGCATTAGGGGTTTATGAGATATGAAATTTGATCCAAATTTAAAATACAAGTGACTTATGAGCCTATTACTAGATCTGGAATCAAGTTACTAACAAAAGATGACAATATCCATTGCCTTGGGAAACGTGACCAATGCAGGGAGGGTAAGAACAGGATTGGGGCTATTTAGTACCACGGGATGGACTCGAAGGAAAGTATAACAGTATCAAAGTACCCGAGCCTCAAGAACAAGATCAAATTGCAAGAGAAAATGGCCAATTGAGGGGTTGCGCTAGGGTTTAGAGAGCAGTGCCTTGGGATTTGGGCCCAATGGAGTCACCTTAGAAAAACATCTAGGAAGACCCACTTAGGGTTTGACCCGATCTACAAAACCCATAAATGGTTTGCCAAGAGATCAAGCGGTTTGATCTATAATATTTTTTATTTTTTAATATTTAGGGTTTTGACATGAAAATGAAGATGCCAATGGATTGAAATGAAGAAAAGAATAACTAACCTGTAGATCTTACCTGGATAACCTTGTAGATGCCTTGATGATGATGATCTATGCCATCCCGATCAATTTGAGAAGGTTTGGAGAAAGCCTCTATGTGAAACAATTTGCCCAAGGAAGCCAATATGCCCTCTCTCCTGCACCACAAACGTCAACAATATCAGATTTGATGCGTCAAAAAAAAGAACAAATGCTACAGAAAAATAGCAAGATGAAATCATACATCACAATGATACTAATGAAAACCCCCTAATACAATCGATGCCAAACAAGCGGGTTGAGGAAGCCCTGCAAAAATGCCCAAGTGAAGTCGCCCTCCTGTAGACAAAACAATGTTTGCAAAACAATATAGATCCCACAACAAATACCCAAATCCTAGGAAACAATAGACTTTTCAATCACCATCGAAGAACACCAAATGCAAAGGAGATCCAAGAATTTCCACAAAAATAGTTTTTCTATTATCCAGATCCAAGAGCCAAAGACCCCTTACAAATGAGAAGCTCTCTCCTTTAAATAGGAATGAGAGATACCAAAATCATAACCACTTTTCAAATGGGTGGCTAAGATTAAAAGATCAAAATGTTCTAATCAGCGGTTGAGATGAGTTCAACATAGAGTACATGGATCAATACAATAATATAATATATCAATGGACCAAATCACCCTAGGAGAGGAGATCCCACTCAATAAAAAATAAATAAAGCTCATGGTGAGTCCAGGGGGTGTTAACTAACTCCCCTAGTGTGTCCTCATGGCACAATAAAAATAAATATAATTTTTAAATGTAAAATAGTTCCTCTCTGAGGAAATCGTGAGCTTCCAAAAGCTCCAAAAAATAATAAAATATGCCAGAGAGATGGATGTGGGTCCATCCAAGTGTTGAAACTGCTGTAGAAGTAGTGGAAGACATCACACTCATCATCATAACTCATCCCATGCCATTTCCTTGCCTCAGTAGCCCAAATCAAATTCTTTGATAGCCATTTTTATTATTTTAAATCTACCTTAGGAAACGTGATATAGCCAAAACAGCCTCCTAGAGTGTCAGCATTGTCAAACTGAGCCCATCGGGCTCTCTGGAAGGGGGGCAATATGGTAAAAACAAGTGGCTAGACCACCCCCTCCTCATACAGCGCCCTAGGTGAACCAATCAAATCACCTCTCTGCTCTGACAGGCCATTCAGCATGGCAAAACTGCACCAGATTGGTACACTAAGACAAATCATCACTGTAACTGCCCGGAATTGAAAATAAAGTGTCTCATTGGACTTAGGGAGCCCAAATCCATCTAAGGTGCATACTCATACACCCTATAGATCTCTGCATGATCAGGTTCAATATCCAATATGCCTAGACAAATAAAATAATAACCTAAAAATGCTCAAATAATCAATAATATAACCTAGGCTAACATCCATCTGCTGCAAGTGTTCAAAGGTTAAGACATTTTCTACAAATCATTCAAATAACAATTATAACAAGTAGCAATCATTTCACTAGGGATCTATCAACCAAATATAGAGTTTCATTAATTAACTATAACTCAGACCAAACTTTCAAGACCATACTCACTTCATAGTTGTAATCAATTTGCTAGTGAAGGGTGAGGGCTAGAAATCAAATGGTTAGGATAAAGGGTGACTACCAACTTGACACTGTGACACTTTGGATATGGAAAGGGAATACTCTAGGATATGCCGGACAAACAACAACACAGGGGATGGCAGCGTCTCATAAATGGATAAGTTACATTCAGAGGTGCTTATTCACCTTGACAAATGCTCACAATCCAAATCAAATACAAGTGAGGCCAGAAATCTTTAGATATAACTTTTTAAGAACCATTGCTTTTTTGGGCCTTCAAATTTCCATAGCCTTGGTCCATGCATTTATTACATGGATTTTTATTATTGAGGATTCATGCATTCATGTATGTTTAAAAACACTACTTTTCATGAATGGTTTTTTCACAAGATATTCATTTCAATCATACTTCAAAGCCAATTTCATCAGGCTTGCCTTGCATTCATGTATGTTCAAAAACACTACTTTTCATGAATGGGCTTTTTCATAAGATATTCATTTCATTTCCAAATACATTGTATTGATGGCAGCGCTATTTGTTTTAGGTTTAGCCAACACAACCTAGTCAACTCAAAGCCAAGACACAAATAAACAGGGAAGGTTGTCCAACAAAGAGGCTCTAGTGGGGAAAGGTCCTCCATGCCACAAGTCAAATAGTGATCCGGATTTATGTGTGAACGAAATGAAAGAATAGATACAAAGTCATAATAACTGACATTTTGCAAAGATAACAGAGATACAGTAAACGCATATTATATTAAATTGTGGAAATAAAACAGATTGTAATACAATTGCTAGAATGGTGATAGTTATCTCTGAGAAGAGATGTGGCTGCTACGCTCATCCGTGCTAAGATGAATACAAAATGAGGCCAAAGGGGCCTATTTATAATAAGAATGGGGGTGAAAACCCCAAAAGTCCAAAACGTAACCCTAGAAGATGAATCGTCATAAAGTTTGCGGCCCCAAGGTGGTAAGTTAAATAGTCAACTTCCCAGGGTCATAACTTTTGCATACAATCTCCGATTTGGGCGTTCGATAGCTCGTTGGAAAGGTCTATCTAAGCTTTACAAATTTAGATCAGCCAAATGCATGCTGATGGCAACCATTTGGCCCTCGAATTGCCAAAAAACGTCGTTTAGGGCCCCAAAACAGCCCTTGGAGTTTGGAACCCGAAAAACCGTAGAAAAATAACTAGGAAACTGCCACAATGGACAATTGTTTTGAGCCAATGGAATAGGTGGGTGGCCACCGATATCCATCTGGATCAATCCTCCCTCCTTAGGAAGCAATGGTCTCCATTGCTCGAATCCCATATCATATCTCAAACTGTGTTGAGTTGATCTCCTGGTGCAACATTTGTTAAAGTGAAGAGGCTGCTTTTCTTTGGCATCCCGAGAGGGTTGTAATTGTTGTGTGGATGATTTGTTTTTGGAGGAGCACCTTGAATGCGTGTCCTTGCATTGTAGAGGTACTCGAATAGATGAGGAAACGATGGCTTTGTTTTCTTCTTGTGTCTAATGAGCAGAGACACCCTGTGCAGAGGGTGTAGAGGTCTTTGTGATCTTATGTTCTCCTTCAGACGCAGTTGTGAGGAGGAATAATTTCTTGGTGTGGGAGCTTATCTTCCTACCCTGCGAGACTGTGGCAGGTGCAGCTGTCTCTGAGACCCGGTAGAGTTGTCCTCCCAAAGTGACAATGACACTGCGAGGCCGTGACTCATATACAACATGACGCTTCCACATATATGGTTGTCCTAAAAGAACATCACAAACTTCAAGTGGGGCCACATCACACAGTACCTCTTCTTTGAAAGGCTTGATGCCATATGGTAGGAGGCATTGTTGAGTAATGCGGATACCTCATCCTTGGCTTAGCCAACCGATGCTATAGGGTTGCGGGTGTGGTGTTGTCGGAAGCTCCAATCTCTTGACGACTTTTGCTGAGATCAGATTCTTTTGGTTGCCATTGTCAACAACAAAATGTAGAGGCATTCCCTTCACCCACATCTGTGAATGGAAGAGGTGCTCCTCTGCCTCTAACTCTTCAGGATCCTTTAGTTGAATCTGTGTAGTAGCAATAGTGGCAGTGGGGTCTGCATCAATGATCTGCCTCCCATTGTATGCGGCTGTGGCATTGGGTTCGGAATCAGAATCAGGATATGATTCTGAAGATTTGATCTCGGCCACTAATGGCTGCTTTGAGCGATATTCATCAGTGTTGTGCCAAGGGCTTTTATGAAATTCGCACCACTTACCGATGTCCTTCTTTGTCTTTCCATCCCCCTTCTTTGCTTGTGGTGGGGACTGGTTGTTGTTTCCTTTTGTTGTGTTCTGCAGGCCAGGGCTTCCCTTGCCTTGCTTCTACAGTTGATTCGCAGGTCCAGAGTCTCACTTGTTCTTTTGTCGAAATTTCTCATCGATTTTGGCAACCTACCGATAAGCGGATCCAAGTGAAGAGATGTCGAGGAAGTCCATCTCAGTTCAGACATATCGATGTAGACCACTGCGATATTTTAGAATCAGGTGCCGCTCGAAGTCCTTGATACCCAGCTTTGTGCGCAAGGTATGAAAGTTGTTGGTGTACTCCGACACCATCTGGTCCCTTTCTTGACGCATAATGGTCCATTTTGTGTATTGGTTATCATAGTTTCCCACAGGGTAATACTGTTCCCTTACGGCATCTATGAAAGAGGCCCAAGTGGGATTTGTTTCAAACATTCTAGACTCGTCTGATGAGTTTTGCTTACAATAAGTACCCCACCAATTTTGGACATGGGGGACTGCCTTAAGGAGCGCAAAGGTGATCTTTTCCCTGTCGAAAAAATTATGGACAGAGAAATACCCTTCTAGAACATTCAACCAATTATCTAAGGCATCTGCAACGATTTTTCCTTCAAATAAAGGAATATCAAAGTTAATTTGTACCTTGAAGGGAGTTGCATCCCCGAACCGGTTGCTCGTTGAAGATGCACTTGCTGTTGCTAGCATTCGTAGAAGGATTTGGGCGAAACTATCCATCATCTCGTTCCTCTGTCGCTTGAGGGCTTCCTCGAGTAGTGACTTGATAGGATCTCCTGCTCCATCGTCTCTCTTTTCTTCCTCCATGGGAGGTCGTTTGGGACAGCGAGAATGATCAAGTGAAACTAGTTTGAGACCAAACTCTCTATACTCGGACCTCATCAGGGACATGCTTCGAGAAACAATCAAAGAGTAGATTGCTCTGATACCACTGATCCGGATTTATGTGTGAACGAAATGAAAGAATAGATACAAAGTCATAGTAACTGACATTTTGCAAAGATAACAGAGATACAGTAAACGCATATTCTATTAAATTGCGGAAATAGAACAGAGTGTAATACAATTGCTAGAATGGTGATGGCTATCTCTGAGAAGAGATGTGGCTGCTATGCTCATCCGTGCCAAGATGAATACAAAATGAGGCCAAAGGGGCCTATTTATAATAAGAATGAGGGTGAGAACCCCAAAAGTCCAAAACGTAACCCTAGAAGATGAACCATCATAAAGTTTGCGGCCCCAAGGTGGTAAGTTGAACATTCAACTTCCCAGGGTCATAACTTTTGCATACGATCTCCGATTTGGGTGTTCGATATCTCGTTGGAAAGGTCTATCTAAGCTTTACAAATTATGATCAACCAAATGCATGCCAATGGCAACCATTTGACCCCGAATGACCCAAAAACGTCGTTTAGGGCCCAAAAACAACCCCGAAAGTTTAGAACCCAAAAAACCGTAGAAAAATAACTAGGAAACTGCCACAATGGACAATTGTTTTGAACCAATGGAATAGGTGGGTGGCCACCGATATCCATCTGGATCAAGTAGTAAGTCGAGCTAAAAACATAACTGGAAGGAAATGGATGGGTGGAGATAGTCAACAATGAAACCAACACTAGCAAGCCAAAGTATAGTGGGAATGATCACCTCTATTGCCCCTAAGGAGGGTAAAACCAATGAGTATGGGTCAAGAACTTTCAGGTCTAAGTAAGGACATACATACATCATATCAATTCATCCAATTCCACATATTTATATGAACGCCAGATCATGACACTAGATGCTAAGACATGTCACAAGAATCAGTATAAAAGCAATAATAACCAGAACACAAGATAATATCTGCTGAGTCATACACATGTAAATAATCAATCTAAACCAACATCTGTCCAATGATAAGCTACTGATGCAACTCTGGGCATTACTGACTACTCTGCAAATAGCTAAATGACTACATCAGTCCTCAAATCTAAGTGTCCTGAGATGCAGTCATGGCATGGGAAAGTACTATAGTCCATCATCAAAGAATGATCCATCATAGATGTTCATCTCAGCAACTCATATGTAAGGGAACTAGCTAAAAAGTGTACTGAAATCTGTAAAATAGAATATGGTAGCCCAACTACTATGTATGTGATAACATCTCCCAAGTTAGGTCGTCCCTATTTAGGGAATTTGGCCGACCTAGTTAGTTAGTTGAGGCACTCACCTAATGAATATAAATAGGTGAGGCGCCTCTCTCATTCACACACATCTTACACTCAAGTATTGTGCTTGAGAGAGAGAGAGAAAGAGTACTGTGGAAGATGAGAAACTATTCTTGTTGCTGGGGTTTTACACTGTACTTGGTCGAATTCTATACTGAGGAAGTTTTGCGGGGTTTTCTCCCTTGTGGTTTCCCCGAGGAAAATCTTTGTGTTCTCTTGTGTTGTTGTACTTGTCTTTCTTTCAATGATCCTTTGCTTATGGTTATGATGTTATGATGCCAAATGTTTTTAGATGTTGTATAACCATTAAAAATCTAACATGGTATCAGAGCCACCTTGAAAGAAGTCTTTGTGCAACCGAAACACTGCTACAGCTACAGCTACTGAAGTTTAGGGTTTCGTGCTTGAAAACTCCAGAAGACAAAACTTAGTCATGTTGGGACTTTCGCTATAACTCATTATTGGAGAAGGCTCAGGAGCTGAAACTTTGACAGGCCGAAGATAAAATCTTGTTGTACCCTGCGTAAAATTTTCAGCCTCAAATTCGCTATAAAATAGGATATTTCCTCCAACTCAGGGTTCCAGCCTCTCCCACAATTCAGCCTTAAACATGTGAACTAGGGAGAATTGCAATATCTCAGGCTAGGAAGGCCCAAATGAAATTTCGCAAGATGTTACAGATAGGGAACAGACTGTAGTTTTTGTGGTAAAAGTTTCAAACCCCGAAGGTGAACGAGTGACTCGTGGTAGTCTGTACAAGTTCGCTATGCCGAATAATCCTTAAATAAGTCACCTTGGGAAACTTTGCATAAGTCCCACCTGGTGAATCCATTTCTGCTCTAACCTACAAGTTTGGAAAGAAGATAGACCAGGCTACCTCATGAAGAAGTTTCAAACCTTGAGTAGCAGAAAATGCAGAGATATAGCAGAAACAAAACTAGTCAATGCTACAGAAGAAATCGGAGAAAAAGTAGGGCTTCCTGTTCCGGGCACTCAAATCCACCAATTAGCTAAAGAAGGAGAACCATCAAACTCGTCCTAGGAGGCCGCATCTTTCTATGTAAGAAGTTTCTCATTTTGTGGACTTTCAATTTTTTACCTAACACTGCTGCTAGAGAAAACTAGGGCATCAGATATTTTGCAATTTTGTCCTCGGTTTTGGGAAAATAAGTATGTTGCTCAGCTCGCCTTGAGGAGGTTCATATTTCTATCAAATCAGATCTAAAAGATAGCCAAGTTAAAAAATTAGGGTTTCTCTATCAAAGCCTAGGTCCACCAAAAGCAATCCTCCAAAAGAGCCTTCAAGCAAGCATCAAGTTGAAGCAATCTCACTGGCAAGTTCTATCCTCTCTATTTCCATTTGAGGTTCTAATTTTTATGATAAACAGTACCGAGCTTGAGGACAAGCTTGAAAGAGTCTAGAACTTCTAAGCATGGAATTATAGAGTGCTTCTCATACTTGAAGAAGCACGACATGGAGAACTATGTCAAAGAAGAAGCTGCAGATCCAGACGGAGATGAAGTCGAAGCAAAAGAAGGACCTAGTCAAAACAAAGATGAGTATGGTTGTCTCCATTGGATCTCACATGTATCATCCTTGAAGACTCCCAAGGATATGTTCGATGGAATGTACAGCATGTACGAAGATGACCTTGAGAACTCAACTCAAGGTTGTGAAGGTGCATTGTCAGAAAACATTCAATGTTACTTTACAAGAAGATCTCAGCTCAAGGAGCAATTAGAAGCCGTTGAAGACAATGTCAAAGAAGCAAAAGCATAAAATGGTCTTCCAAGTTCAGTCAAGAGAATTGTTCTAGTAAGAAGATCACATATGGAGGAATGCATGTAAGAAGAAGATTGATTGATGGAAAAAGAAGAAGATATGACCATTAATCCCTAACAACTCATGCAGCAGAGAAAGAACAAGAAGGAAGAACATTCCCGACAAGAATAGAAGGACATCTCACAACTCAATAGTTCAGTTGTGATGAGAAAGGACACTTTGCGAAAGAATGTCGCGAGAAGGAAGAATGGAAGGAGGATGATATGATCTATAAGTACCAGTCGAACATACAGAATGATGTTTGAATATGAGTTCAAGACATGAAGGGAAGTTTTATGAAGCCTTCCAAGTAGATCTACAAGATCAAGTATACCGCAGATCAAAGTATCAAAAGATATGAAGCAAGGTTCATGGTTTCTATCAGAAAGAAAGAGTCGATTATGACAAGGCACTTCTCTAGGGGCTAGACACACCTCTTCAGTAGTAGATATTACACTAGACAGTTGGTGTAATCAAAGTAGAAGAACAGATCGAGCAACCTATATGGTTTGAAACTCTCTACAGAAAACCACCTATGCACAGAAGGATTGGTACAAGCTCAGTAGGAACCCGTGAGATAGCACATACAATTACATAAGGAGCTTGAGGATCAACTAGAATGATGGATATCCCAACCTTTACTACAAGGTTGAAGATATAATCCTATAAAGGACAAGAAGCTCATAAATGGGTGTAAGAGAAAAACTTGCAACAAAGTTCGAGATGAAGGATCTTAATATCTAGTGACCTCGACATGTGACATAGATGGATACAAACAAGACTAGTAGCAGAGGAGGCTACATGTCACTCCAATGTCCTAATACAGATACAGAGAGAGGATGGTGCTCCACCTGAGAGGGAGTGACTACGGTAGATCTCAAAGCTCGAGAACCTGACATGATTCTTGGGATTAAAGGTATGATGAAATCCATAGGACATTCTACTTATCCAAGTAAAATATGCAGATCAAATGGTGTGGTACGTAAAGGGTACTACAGATATATGATGACTTTGTTTGTAGTTGATAGTGCTACGAACAGAAATATCACTTCAACATATTGCAGAAAGCGGAGTGTTTCTCTCAATACAACCAAGGATGAATATATTGCAATTGAGAAGAAAGCAAGTAAAGTTCCTCAAAGTAATGAGGAATATGATCTAGAAGAATTATACTGATGAAGATGAAAATTATACTCCTATCCATTTCATCATTGGATGAGAAGAGATGCATTGGTAGGACACACAAACACGGTCCTATGTGATCGGGTGGTGTAAGAAGACTTGCTCAGTATTTCCGATCATGAGCAAGATAGGAATAGATCCTCGGAATCAGATGATGAAGTTGAACACATTGGCAGAGACTCCAGTAATTCAAGAAGACAAAAATCAAGATGAAGTCTACCAAATAAACAAAGATGAGTATTTGAATTGTCATTTCCTATATATCTAGTTGTTCAAGATATGTACATAGATATGTTCTAGTTTCAGGAAATATGCCTATTAGAATATTTGTAGTTTACTACTAATATGCAGGTGATGGATAAGTGGTTGTACAACATTCCATTGCTACTTTTGAAACCTCCTTACTGAAATAATATTTTGGCAAGATGGAAGGCATATAAAAATTACCATACGAGATATAGATGATTGGTGCATTAGCGGAAATAGTTGCATAATTATATATATATTTATGCATGAGAATTTGTCATTTTGATTATGTTACGAAATGTTTCTAATCATACAATTGTATTTGACTTGTAGGAAGACCTACAAGAGAAGAAATGATGAAGTTGTGGTTGTACGATACAGTTGTGGATGTACAAGAGAAGAATGATGCAAGTTGAAAATGTACAATGCAGTTGTGGATGTACAAGAAGAGAATGTTAAAGAATAAGTTGCAGAAGGGAGTTGTAAAGCTCAAGCATGTTCCTACAAAATGCCCGGATGGATCTACTAGAGAACTCACCATGATGCTGGTCCGAGACGTTGAAGGGCAAGATGTATCTTTAGTATTGCTATATTGTTGATAGTTGAGATGATTACTTCAGTATTGTTATATTGATGTTTGTTGAGATGATTGCTTTAGTATTGCTATAATAATGATTGTTGAGATGTTTTGCTTCAGTATTATTATACTGATGATTGTTGAGATGTGTGCTTCAACATTACTATACTGATGATTGTTGAGATGATTGTTGAGATTGTTTCATTGTTGTTACACTGATGATTGGTGATTGTTGATTGTTGAGATAGTTTCAGTGTTGTTACACTGATGTTTGTTGATTGTTGAGATGATTGCCGAGATAGTTTCAGTATTCCTATTCTGATGTAGCAGGATCAGTATTTTTCATACTAATGTTGTTTAGATGATTATTGAGATAGTTTTAGTATTCCCATACTGATATGACAGATTCAATATTTTCATACTGATGTTGATGTTGCAGGTTCAGTATTTCTATACTTATGATGATAAGGTAGTTTCAGTGTTTCTATACTGATGATGGTGAGGTAATTTCAGTATTTCTATACTAATGTTGATGACGATGTTGCTTCAGCATTTGTATGTTGATGTCGATGATGTGGTTATGGTCCCAACACCTTGTATTGATGATGTTGATATGTGTAATATCCCAAATACTAATATTTTCTATTTCTATGCAAAGTTACTGAAATAGCCGGGCATGCAAACTGCCATGCGAAATTTCCCTATTTTATAGATGAAATTAGGGTTAGGGTTTGTAGGATAGAATGAACACTTACCACTGATAAGCCAGTTGAATATGCTCCAGAGAGAATACACATGCAAGATGAGTTGAGCTGATGAAAAAATGACCTTGTTTCCTGCTGTAATACCCCGGTAGGCTGAATCAGATAAGTGTGACATTTTTGATGAAGGGATTGTTAGTTTCAGCTGGAAATAGGTCGGAAGGTAGGTGTGCCCATGCCGAAGAGGATGGCTGGAGCATGCAAGATTTTTGACCTCTCCAGATTCCCTAGCGAATTGGTCTACCAATCTGTTGCTCACGCCCCCACAACCCTGTAATCTGCTACTAGCTGCCCCAGATGGACAAACTAATGGTCGATAATCACTCAGTGCAGTAGAGTGATCCTATTAGTGAGGATGCAGGCCACATGCGGAAGAAATATGGTGATCCAGAGTCCTGGTGAATGACTGGGGTTTCCCAGCTAAATGCCCCAGCTGTACGAATGAACCTGCAAATAACCTTCAGACATATACTGGAACACTGGATAATGATGAATGCAATAGACACGGTGACAAACCTGGATGGTTTATCCTGAAGGAGACTAGGGCAGATATCTCACTGCTGAAATCTCGTTAGCTGAAGACATCGTCTCCAACCCCAACTGCTGTGGCCGCACACTGTGCTACTACTCAAAAGCTCCAAAATCAATAATAATCCAAAAGTAAAGTCTCCATTCACTTTATCTTTCTTTTATAACTTTCAATTGCGAAAACCCTAATTTTGACCTTATTAGGTCACTTTAACTTCTAATTTGCAGTTAACTTGCATGCATGCGCATGGAGACTTAATTGGGTGCATGCATCATTAAATAATGCTTAGATGTCATTCATGCTGATGGCCTTTGGCTCTGGTGGCCCTCTTCGACCCAATGGTGATATAATATTGATGCCCTAGATTTTCTATAGATGGCATCAGTCTTCAGTTGATTCCCTTACTGTCAGTAACCACTCGAACCCACAGGAATCGCATAGGTTAGCGGTTTGGTCCTCAATGCCTAAGCAGATGAGGACATAACAGTCCTCCTCGCTTGAGATTGCTTGTCCTCAAGCAACTGCAAACTAGGATGCTGCAATACCTATTCTGCTTCCCATGTGACATCCTTTGGAGGTAGCTCTTTCCGTTGAACCAAGTATTCTCTAATCACCCGGTTCCTGAGTTTTCTTTCTCGACTCTGTATGATCCGTTCGGGAATCAGTATCAATAGTCCCTCATCATCTAAAGAAGGTAATTCTGTTGATGGAGCAATATGTTGCCCAATGGTCTTTTTCAGGTTGGACACATGGAATACATTGTGAATTTTACTTTCCTGTGGTAGTTCTAGTTCATATGCCACCTCTCCCATCTTCCTGATTATTCTATAGGGTCCATAGAAGCGAGGTTTTAACTTTTTCGCTCCTTTCTCATTAAGTGAAAACTGTCTGTAAGGTTGGAGCCTTAAGTATACCAAATCTCCTACCTCAAAGCTTCGCTCAACCCTATGTCTGTTTGCATACAACTTCTATTGATTCTGGGTTGTCTGTAAGTTTTCTTTCAAGATTTTAAGAATATCCTGACTGTCCTGTATCCAATCCTTTGCCTTAGGAGCCCTGTTGTCTCCGAATGCTAAATCTGCATAGTCCAAGGCCTCGTAGCCATATAATGCCTTAAAAGGTGTCATCCTAATAGACATGTGATAGGTAGTATTGTAGCAGTACTCCCCTAAGTGTAGCCATTTAATCCAGGTTCACTGTTGCCCTGTTACATAGTTCCTCAGATATCCTTCAATCCACTTGTTGACAATTTCGGTTTGTCCATCGCTCTGGGGATGATAACTCGTGCCGGTAGCCAGCTCGGTCCCCACTAATTTGAATAGTTCCTGCCAGAAGGCACCTGTGAATCTACTGTCCCGATCACTGACAATGGTCTTAGGTAACCCATGTAACTTGAAGACCTCCCTGAAGAATAACTCAACTACCTGAGCTGCAAAGTAATCAGATGATATAGAAAAGAAATGTGTGTACTTGGTCAGTCGATCAACCACGACATATAAACAATCTCGCCCTTGGACCTTGGGCAATCCTGTAATAAAGTCCATGGAGACATTTTCCCACTTCTGTTCTGGAATTGGTAGTGGCTGAAGCAACCCCATTGGATGGATGTTCTCAATCTTGTTCTGCTGACATATGCTACATTCTCGTACGTGCTGCATAACCTCCCCTTTGAGGCCCTTCCATGAGAACCTCTCTCGGATCTTCCTGTAGGTCTTCAAGAAACCCTGATGTCCTGATAGTGGAGAGTCATGTGTTGCCTCTATGATTTTCTTTCTCAAAGTTGATTCTAGGACAAGGTATATCCTGTTCTTGTAATAGATGATGTCATCGACAATCCTGAACCTGTCATCTTGAATCTATCCATCCAATAATTTGCAAGCGAATTTATTTTTGGAGTATTCTACTAAGAGAAGAGCCTTCCAATCTGTGGATATACTCGTGAGAGATAATGAGGTGGGTCTCCTGGATAATGCATCAACTACAATATTATTCTTACATTTTACATACTTGATCTCGAAATCCTAGGCTTGTACTTTGCTGACCCATTTCTGTTGGCACTCATTCTATTCCTTCTGCTCTAAGAAGTACTTGAGACTGTTATGATCTGTCTTGATTTTGAACTTACTGCCCACCAGGTACTGTCTGAACTTCGTGAGAGCATGTAAGATGGCTAGCATTTCTTTGTCATACATGGAGTAGTGGCACTCGTAGTTCTTCAGTTTTCTGCTCTCAAATGCAATAGGGTGATGGTTTTGCATCAATACTGCTCCTAGCCCTTCCCTTGAGGCATCACATTCTATTACAAATGGTTTTGAGAAGTCCGGTAGTGCTAAAACTGGGTAAGAACTCATAATGACTTTCATCTCCTCGAAAGTTTCTGTGCTAGTTCTGTCCAAGTGAATGCTCCCTTCTTTGTGAGATCTGTGAGGGGTGCGGCAAATTGGGAGAATCCCTTAACATACCTTCGGTAATAAGTGCAAAGGCCTAAGAAGCCTCTCAATTCTGTGACTGTTTTTTGTCGCTGGCCAATCTTTGATAGCTCAGATTTTCTCCATGTCAACCTGTACTCCTTTTTCACTGATTATGTGCCCTAGATACAGCATTTCCTTCATGCCAAATTCACACTTGGTCATTTTCGCATAAAGTGAGTGTTCTTCTAGAATGCTCAATACTTCGTCTAGGTGTTTCAGATCTTCCTCCCATGTTTTGCTGTAAATCAGGATGTCATCAAAGAATACTAGCAAAAACTTACGTAGCTGACCTCTGAAGGTATGGTTCATGCATGACTGAAAAGTGGTTGGAGAATTGGTAAGTCCAAAACGCATACCAAAAATTCATAGTGGCCATAGTGACAATGGAAAGCTGTTTTGGAGATCTCTTGGTCCCTTACTCGGATTTGATGGTACCCTGAGCGAAGATCAATCTTGGAAAAGTATTTGGCACCCCGTAGTTCGTCCATAAGTTCATCAATCCTAGGGATGGGATACCTGTTTTTAATGGTCTTTTTGTTGAGTGCTCGATAATCGATGCACATTCGCAGTGTACCATCCTTCTTCTTGACCAAGACCACTGAAGATGCGAAGGGGCTAGAACTAGGCCGAATGTATTCAAGCTCCAGCAATTCTTTGATCATTTTCTTAATCTCATCCTTGTATATTTTGGGATGCCGATAAGGGGTGGTGATGACTACATGTGTCCCCTCCTTTAGCTCAATAATGTGTTCGAAGCCTCGGTCTGGTGGTCTACCTGCTGGAAGGTCCCAAAATACCTTTTCGTGCTTCTGTAACAAGGCCTGAATATCACCTCGGTGTTGTGTGCTGTTCTCTAGAGGTTTCCTAAAGGTGACAAAACATTCTGCGGCCCACTCTATGTCATCCTGTCTGAGTACTAACTCCATTCTCTGTGAAGAGACCGGTTTTGGGGGAGAAGTCTTCATGCCTCTCAAAAATACTTATTTGTCGTGTGGCCCCTGGAATTCCATTTCCATTGCCCGGTAGTCTGTAGTATATTTTCCTATTGAATAGAGCCATTGAACACCTAATACTACATGAGTATCTGCCACATCTACTACATAAAATGAATCTGTCATCTGATAGTTGCCTAATGTGACATTCAATTTCGGAATCCAATAGTTGCACTCCATGCTGGAGTTCCCGGCTATCGCTACAGTAAATCCCTCGAACTTCTCGGTCTGAATGCCCCTCTTGGCTACCCAAGCGGAGTCAATGAAATTGTGGGTTGCTCCCCCATCAATCAATACTCCCACTCTGTGGCCTTGTACTACTCCTCTGACCTTGAGAGTATGGAATCTTGGTACTCCAGATAATGTAGTAATGACTCCCTCTGGTGTATCACCCTGGAGTGATTCTTCCTCTGCTGCCCGTAGTTCTTCTGTGGCTTCCTGCTCATAGTCCTCCCCGTCACTGTCCAAATACACTTCCATGTAGTGGGTCTTTGCCTTCCCTGCACACCTGTGTCCTGGCACCCATGGTTCCTGACAAGTGAAACATAATTTCTTTCACCTCAAATCTTTCCTAGTGTCCTCGTTTAACCATGTTTTCTTGGGAACATCCTGCTGGAAAGGTTTCTTGTCCTTGTCCCTAACAGGAAAGTTGGTTTTGAGAGGGAACCTGTTCTTCGAAACTGAATCCTGGAGATCTTTGGCTCTGCTAATAGCATCCTGCAGAGTGGGGGGTTTGTAGGCTTTTACCCATCCCTGTAGTGGCTCTGTTAGGGCCTCAGTAAATAACATCGTCAACCTGCTCTCTGACACATTGGTTACGATGACTGCTATCCTCTAGAATTCTGAGATGAAGGCCTCTGCGCTACCTATCTGTTTGAGTTGAGCCAACTCCCTGAAATGTATCTCTAGATCCTTCATGTCGAACCTCTCCATGAGCTTTTGAGTGAACTCACCGTAGGAGTGTATGGTGTTGTGACCCAATGTCACTAATCCATGGTACCACCACTCATGAGCCTCTCTGTCCAGGTGGAGTGTAGCCAATTTAATGGCATCTATCTTTGTCATGGGATTGAGTTGGAAATAGGTATCCAACTTTTGAACCCATATCCTCGTTGAACCTCCGCGAGTCCCATCAAAGTTTGGGATGGTCAACCTGCCTAAGGTTTTCTGCAACTCATAGTTGTGATTGAATCCCTTGTTGAAATTCCAGGGCATGTTCCTACTCTTCATGTTGCAAAAATCTAAAAAAGACATAGCTGCATGGAACTCATCCCCTAAGTCCCTGTATTCCTACAAATAAGCCCCAAAGGGTTTGCTAGGCTCTACCTGCATGACTAAACCTCCTACCACATCTGCCAAGAAGTGAGGCATAGTAGGCCTGTTGGAAGGTTTGCTATATATGTATGGTGTATTCTGTATATTGGTATACGCAACCTTCCCACTGCTGCTTGTAGACCCTCTGTCTACCGTTGAGGAGGGGTACTGTTGTTACCTAGTTCTGGTTTCGCCAATAATCTGTTAATTGCATTGAGTACATCTTT
>LPNX010231697.1:226454-298480 GCA_001517045.1 Pseudotsuga menziesii | reverse complement strand
GTTACTGAAATAGTCGGGCATGCAAACTGCCATGCAAAATTTCCCTATTTTATAGCTGAAATTAGGGTTAGGGTTTGTAGGATAGAATGAACACTTACCACTGATAAGTCGGCTGAATATGCTCCAGAGAGAATATGCATGCAAGATGAGCTGAGTTGATGAAGGAATGACCCTGTTTCCCGCTGCAATACCCCGGTAGGTTGAATCAGACAAGTGTGACGTTTTTGCTGAAGGGATGGTCAGTTTCAGCTGGAAATAGGTCGGAAGGTAGGTGTGCCCGTGCCAGAGAGGATGGCCAAAGCATGCAAGAGTTTTGACCTCTCCAGATGCCCTAGCAAATTGGTCTACCAATCTGCTGCTCACGCCCCCACAACCCTGTAATTTGCTACTAGCTACCCCGAATGGACAAACTGATGGCTAATAATCACTCAATGCAGTAGAGTGATCCTATCAGTGAGGATGTAGGCCACATGCAGAAGAAATATGGTGATCCAGAGCCCTGGTGAATGACTGGGGTTTCCCAGCGAAATGCCCTAGCTATACGGATGAACCTGCAAATAACCTTCGGACATATACTGGAACACTGGATAATGATGAATGCAATAGACATGGTGACAAACCTGGATGGTTTATCCTGAAGAAAACCAGGGCAGATATCTCACTGGCGAAATCTTGTTCGCTGAAGACGTCGTCTCCAACCCCAACTGCTGTGGCCGCACACTGTGCTGCTACTCAAGAGCTCCAAAATCAATAATAATCCAAAAGTAAAGTCTCCATTCACTTTATCTTTCTTTTATAACTTTCAACTGTGAAAACCCTAATTTGACCTAATTAGGTCACTTTAACTTCTAATTTGTTGTTGACTTGCATGCATGCGCATGGAGACTTAATTGAGTGCATGCATCATTAAATAATGCTTAGATGTAATGCATGTCGATGGCCTTTGGCTCCGGTGGCCCTCTTCGACCCAATGGTGATATAATATTGATGCCCTAGATTTTCTGTAGATGGCATCAGTCTTCAGTCGATTTCCTAATTGTCAGTAACCGCTCGAACCCACAGGAATCACATAGGTTAGCGGTTTGGTCCTCAATGCCTAAGCAGATGAGGACATTACAATATGGTTGTGGTCCCAACACCCTGTGTTGATAATGTTGATGTGGTTGAAGTCACAACAGTTTGTGTTGATGATGATGATATTGTTTCAACATTTTTATGTTGATGATGATGATGATGATGATGTTCCAGCATCTCTATGATGATAATGCAGATGATGATATAGCATTTATTGATGATGTTTCTTTAGAACTAACATGCCAATGATGTTGTTACATATTGATGATGCAGATGTTGATGTTTCAATATTTGCATACTGATGATGTAGATGTTGATGTTTCAGTGTTTATATACTGATGATGCAGATGATGATGTTTCAGTATTTACATATTGATGATGCAGATGATGATGTTTCAGTATTTACATACTGATGTTGCAGATGATGTTTCAGTGTTCACATACTGATGTTGAAGAAGAAGATTTAGTATTCGCATACTGATGTGGCAGAAGCAGATTCAATATTCGCATACTGATGTTGCAGAAGAAGATTCAGTATTCACATACTAATGTGGCAAAAGAAGATTCAGTACTCACATACTGATGTTATAGAAGAAGGCCCAGAAGATGATTCAGTATTCACCTACTGATGTGGCAGAAGATGATTCAGTATACACATACTGATGTTACAGAAAGGTTCAGTATTCAGAAGATGATTCAGTATCCACATACTGCTGTTGCAAAAGATGATACAATATCTAGAAGATGATCCAGTACTCACATAAGATGATTTAGTATCCACATACTAATGTTGCAGAAGATGATCCAGTACTCATAGATGATTCAGTACTTACATCTAAGGTTGCAGAAGATGATCAAGTACTCATAGAAGATGATTCAGTATTTACATACTGAGGTTGCAGAAGATGATCCAATATTCTCATACTGAGATTGATGATGAAGATGCATGATGTTTTTCCAAAACTTCCTATGACATATAGAGATTCACCAGTCAATTGTACAATTGTGATGATGGTTGTTGTTGATGTAGAATACCTTCCTAGTGAAGAGGGAGTGTTAAAGTATTGTAACTTTGGAAGATATTCTATTGTACTTTTATTGTATTCTCCTTCGGAGATGTTATTTCTCCATTCGGAGATGTTCTTGATGTAATTGGTCATGTAAAAGTCATGAGGTAAACCCTCCGTTGTAAGTCGGGGCAATAGTACCCACAAAAGTAATATATAAAATGTATTTTGAGTCTCCCAAGGTAGGTCGGCCCTAATTAGGGAACCTGGCCAACTTAGTTAGTTAATTGAGCTACTCATCTAATGAATATAAATAGGTGAGGAGCCTCTCTCATTCACACACATCTTACACTTGAGTATTGCGCTGGAGAGAGAGAGAGAGAGAGAGAGAGAGAGTCTACTGTGGAAGATGAGCAACTATGCTTGTTGCTGGGGTTTTACACTGTACTTGGTCGAATTCTATACTGAGGAAGTTTTGCGGGATTTTCTCCCTTGTGGTTTCCCCGAGGAAAATATTTGTGTTCTCTTGTGTTGTTGTACTTGTCTTTCTTTCAGTGATCCTTTGCTTATGGTTATGATGTTATGATGCCAAATGTTTTTAGATCTTGTATAACCATTAAAAATCTAACAGTGTTTCCACACTTCATTTTGTCATCAAGCAAGCGCATTTCTCTTTCTCAAGTGGTGCTCACTTCTCTAGGAGGACAAGTGAGGAACACAAGAATCATAATCTTTGGGGCTATCTTACTCTTCTCTCTCTCTCCCTTTGGGCACAGCCACTTAAAGGTCATTATGTATCTTTCTTGTATATCATTATTCTGTTTCTATAACTAGTGTCGGGCACTAGATTTGACATTGTATCTTGTTGAAGAATCTTATCTGGAGAAGTTGCTAGTTTTTTCCCGTGAGAGAGTTTTCCCGGGGTAAACATTGTGTCTACTATGGATGTGTTTCTTTCAATGATGCTTATATGCATGCAATTTATGTTTATGTGATAGAAAAGTGTTATAAGGTCAAAAACATCTAACTGCTAAGAAAAATCAACATGTTGCACCTGTATCTCACATGTTATGTGACTTTTACACTTTGCTCACATTTTCTAACTCATCGACAACTTTAGGGTTCAAAATCCTTAATTTTGCTTTTCATACAAAATATCGCCATGCAAACTTTTTAATTGAAAATGCATGCATGCAAATCTCACATGCACAAGGTAAAATTCTCAGAAACCTCTACATGCTTTCACCACTGAAGCCATGTAGTCTAGTAATGTGTTTCTCACACAGTACATTAATGCATGTCTTGTCACTGCCCCTTCATGCTAGGCATAAGTTATAACCACATGAAGGACATCACGAGATACAAATCTCAACAACACACTTTCTAAAGGCATTGATAGTACCTTTTGACATTTTTGATGGGACATTTTTTATGGAAGAGTGTCCTAGCTTCGGAAGCAGTCATCTTTTAACAGTGTCTACAATTTTGCCATCTCGACAACATTAGAAGCTGAGTGGCCATGGGATTTCAAAAAAATGATTATAATAGAAAATCCAATAAATATTGAGGAAGATGGCAATTTCAAAACTGCTGCATTGAAGCACTCGTCGTTTTTCTTTGACCACTCAATTTATTGAGTACCTAACCTATTTGGTCCACATGTGCCACATATTCTGCATTTAAAGAAGGTGCACCCCCCTATTTTTGGCATGTAGAGATGCTCTCTCTTCTCATCAAGGTGTCCTACTGGAGAGAAATTATTTGTCAATGCTAGAATTCTTCCCATGTGATTATGAGTTGTTGCACTTCTTCACACTGCTACATGAAAGACTCTTGGCATAAAAGTGCTTTTTGGGGGTAAATTTGAGAGTTTGAATGCAATCTTCTCTTCATTAGAAAACTGATTGATGGCAAAAAAATATTTTAGTTGTTGCAACCATTTGTCTAGTAGGCCTTCGCATCAATATATCCTTTTAACAAGAGAATCTCAATATTTAGTATTTACCAATGGGTTTCTTTCTTTGAATGTTGCATCAGCTGCATTATTGCCATTTCAGCATTGATCATCTCCAAATTCAAAGGGTCTCATCAATTCCAAGAACTGATCATAATGATTTCCCCTTTTTGTCTGCACAAGGCTTCTTCAACAATGTGTTATACTTTCATTGTAGAGGCACGTGCTTCCTCTCCCAGCGTATTACTAGTTCGACATGTAGGAATGTAGTCTGAGTTGGATGATGGTGTCACCCTGAGGTTTTGATGTGTTGAATAAGTCCAAAGTGGGAAACAATTCATAGGCTAACAGAATAATGGAAAGTGTTGGCATAAATGTCCTAGAGGAAAATTGTATAGGTTAGGAGGTCTAGCTCTGATATTGATTGATCTGGTTGCCTAGGAAGGGATCAGGGGATAACAACTTGTATTTTAGGTTGAACAAATTCAAGCAAACAAAAAGGAAGACATTATGCAGAAATTAGTAGAGTTTTGTTTATTAACTACCACTGAATTACATAGAAATCTCTTTCAAGAATTGACATCCTAGACAGAGGCGTAAAACAAGCTATCCCTAAATTGTCCAACCTCTCCGCAATACTCTATGTGAACCTCTTTATAAGGGATAGAGATCGGTTACAATGGCAGCATTGAATCAGTTCAGTTCTGTGCTATTATTTCTAAGCAAGCCAAATGACACCGGACTTGCAGTTGACATGGGCTGCCACCTATCAGTACTGGTGAGAATGAGTTTGGCAGGGTTGCCTCTGGATGGAACTTACCACAGCGAAGCATATCGCAACTCAAGAAAGGGTTGTCACAGCCAAGAAGAGCACTGCAAAAGTCATGCACTTCTATTTCAAACGTGTAGAGGTTGCACTTCTCTAGATGTGAGGTTTGATGCTGATCACGTGGTATGTTAAACTTAAAAGAGCATCATCTTGTTAATGATATTTTCAGCGTGCAGAGATGCCTTTCCTGAAATCCATGTATGGATCCTTCCTCTATAAAAGCAAAACAAAAATATAAAATTCGAATGGTGTAGATTTATATCGGTTATAATACTCTCCAGAAAAGAGAACTCTAAGATATTAGCTAAACGGGATTCTCATGAAAGTAAGTTAATATCCTGACATGCTGTAATTTGAGTGCATCATTATTCTTTTCTACGGAAAATATTAGCTAAACGGGATTCTCATGAAAGTAAGTTAATATCCTGACATGCTGTAATTTGAGTGCATCATTATTCTTTTCTACGGAAAATAATGCATGGTTAGTCATACATTCATTGTTACAATAGTAGATGATTGGTATTATTATTAGTATTGTGTTGATTTTAGTACCCAGTCGTAGAGAATCCAATTGACGTGTAAGGTATTGAGTTGCAGATGGCAGGCTTTGAAAAGAGAATCACAGAAGCTCTTTCAAAAACTTTGTAAAAGATTTCGGTGGAGATTTATATGTTTGGGTTTTCTAGCATTAGGATTAGCAGCCCTGAGCTGGCACCTGGAAACAGTTCAGACATACTGGATTTGGCACAGGTAATACTTGTGCATGTTTTTAAGTTTGTGTTTATTCAAACTAGATGATCCAAATTTTGGTTTTGAAAATACCATGCCAATCTTTCACGATCATCAATTAGTTCGTTCGTTATTTTAAAGAAAACAAGGCCTCTCAGGACAGACTTAAATATTTTGTATGGCGCATCTTTTTGTGGCAATAGGATCATGATTAAGTAGTTGCTTTTTATTTGGTGGGGATTTTGGTTTGATGCCCCCACCGTGGTTTCTGGTCTTTCGTTTCTCAAGAAGCCTGGTAGGCCTGGTTTAACTCTATCTGTATGTCTCTGGCAATGATCTATCCTGTCGCCCTTCTTTTTTTCCATATTTAGTTTATTTAATATAAAATATAGAGAGCAGTCAGATGAAGGTTGGTACCATTAGGCTTAAATTTTGTCTCTAATACAAAACCTTTTCCTATTTGTGGCAGTTTATGGCATATAAGTATATACACATCATCATTCTTTTTTCTGTGCTCAACCGTTTCCAAAGGAGAAGCATGTACTTTAAACTCTGCTACAAGTTATGATCCACTGCCACAGATTAACGCCACAAATTCAAGCGATTCTCCAAGACAAACGGACTTGGCTGCAGGGAGTGAACATGAGCATACCTAAGCATAACCATTTGAAATATGTTAAAAGAAAAGTTACCTCAATTTTTCTTGGAGCTTCTATGTTACAATCTGCATTAGAGACAGACAACTAAGCTAACGTGTATTTTTTGTACTGTTAAAAACTATATATTAATAGCAAACGGTTTAGATATCCATTCGCTGATTGAGAGCTCCCAAAAGGGAGTCTCCATACAGCATGCCTCTTCGTTGTAATTTTTGGCTAATTGTATTCACATGTTCTAAAGGCGGAGCAACTCTCGGGGAAAGGACTCAGTAAATTCAGTAAATTCTGTATAACCAAGTATTAAATACACCCATACGAGGGATTGTTGCAACTCTCAGGCTCGTGCTGTCTGGTAAGTTTGCATAACATCACGTTTTCATTGAATGGATTCAATAAAATCAAATATTTATCATCTCCTTATTGGTCTCTTAGTTAATGTCACAGGTAAGGTTTTTAATCTCTTAGAAGACTCGAATTTATCTAAGTTCAAATAATTATAAAAATAATTAGAGGGAAAAAAGATCTATAGAATAAGAAAAATAACTATATGGAGTTGGAATAATTAATATTGAAAAAACAGTGATTAGAATAGCACAAGGCTAAAGCAATTTGTCAATTCAATTATCAATCATACTTTCATACGGGTGTCATGGAGCAAAACCCGTTGGTTTGCAAAGCAATATTAAGAAATAAAAAGGCATGAAGTTTTATTCTTTGAACGAGTTAATTTTAATTTAAATATTATTGCTAATTTTCAAGGCTTGATTAGCTTTAGAAATATTCTTTAAGGTTGGTAATAGTTCTTTAGTTAAAGTAAATGTTGAAGAGCAATATGTTAGAGATGACCCCCGCTTTTTCAGCGGAGTATGGAGAGGTAATGTATGTAACGTAATGTACAGGGAGATACCTTCTTCAACATAGTAATAATTAACATACTCAATTATGTTAATAATTAACATACTAATAAATAATTTATTGTGGATATAAATTTTAATTAAAACTTTAAAATTATAAATTTAAAAACAATATATAAAAAAATAAAAATAAAACAATATAACGAACTTATAAGTAAAATGATGTAAAAAAAAACTTAGAAAGTAAAATGTGATAGAATGAAACGATTTTAAAATATGTGTTTTTAACAAGTTAAAAAAATTATAAAAAAAATAAAGTATTTATTTAAAATGGTAGATTGGGATAAGTTTAAAGAGAGTGTTCTTAAAAGTATAATAATGTAGAAGAATAAAAGGTAACACAATGTAGGAAAAATAAAAAGTAAAACAATATTAAATAGGTAAAGTATTTATTTAAAGTGGTAGATTGGGATAATTTTACATGTGTTTTTAACAAATAAAATATATATTTTATAGGAAAAGTTAAATGTAAAACAATGTATATCTTTAGTTTGAGAGGCTTGCATCTAGAGGGATTTGATTTCTTTGGACACATGGTAGATGAGAAGTTATGATAATAACTTGGTTCCAAACAAATACATGAAATATATTTTTTATTTTTCTCAATCATTTGTTTCACAAATTTTTTATTATAGTGTTGACTTTTAGAATTCCTTTTCCTTCAAAATCTATAAAATCTTATATACCTTTCTCTCTTTTATATTTCTTTATCTTTAAAATTTGTTAAAGTTTGTATGGATTTTAGATCCAATTCTTTTTTAAAATAGGTAATTTCACTTGTATATAAAAAAAACCATTTTTTTGTATCCTCTACCGTCCCCTTGGCTTTTAGGGGCATTTTTTTTTGTCTATTTAGTCATTTTGGACCTTTTCTTAGTGGCTTTTGAAACTTGTTTCCGAACTACTTGTACATATACTTTTGATAATTCAAAGTATAGTTTTTTTTATTAAAAAAATAATAATAATAATGTCCAATTTTTCTTTAAAATTGTTTTTTCTAAAATCTTCAAGTTGTTTTCTCTATAAATTCTTGTTTTTTTATTTTTTTTTAAGTGTATTTTTGAACTATATGAAATTCATATAAAATATATAATATCCAAAAAAAATGTGTTTTTCCTAATAATGTTGTTTTACTAATATACTTTCAAAGATACATTGATTAGAGTGGAACACTGAAGGGGCATGAGAGGGCCCCATCATGGGACATGGAGGCCCCTCCGCTGCCCTCCTAATATAATCATGAGGAAGTTACAACCGGTCCTCTCCCAAGACATTGGTTTCCAACCCAGACTCCTACCAACGCATGTGGGCAATTTTGGAAAACACTAGCGATGTGCCTAAGCTAGATCCCTCACCTCCCATGCCTTAGTATGATGTCCCTCCTCTCATACGCGTTGACGAAGGGTAGTGTAGTGTCAATGGTTGAGCAAGGGAGATAGTTCCATGATCATCTGGCTATAATGGTCATCAGAATCATGTCTAACAAACTAAGAGCCAAAGGAAATCACCTCCATCTAGTTTCGAGCTTGGTAATTGCCATTTAAGCTCACCTTCCTCCTGTCGATGTTGTCGTAGTAGGGTTTCTTCGAAGAATAGGTATAGGGTAGTTTTCCTTCTCCTCTATTGCAATTTCATTTTACTGCTCCTCGATGTCAATATGGTTGCCAACATGAGGAGTACTCGGGCCAAGGGTGGTCATAGAGGCTAAGGCTTTAATCACTGCCCTTGACTCCAAATTTCGTAAGCACACTCTATTTAGAATACATAGAGAGATAAAGGTTGTAGAACAATGAGTGAAGCAAGAGCATGGAGCAACGAACGAGAGTGAAATATATCGACAAATATTGTCATGGGTACTAGATATGACTAATTATCAGATGTGGCATATACAAGTATCTTCAAATTATAGTGCTCAATTGGCACACAAATTTGTTGCTTGGAAAAGTGTTGTGGGTTCATAAGGAAAGAAAGAACGGGAAATTCTCTATAGATGGATGAAATCCAAATCTAAATGAGTCAAATGAATGCCAAAATCAACTTGATCGTTTAAGGCCTTTAGTATGGGATTCAAATTTAGGGAAAAGGAAGCTGAAGACGAAGACCAAACTCCCACCTCAACACAAGAGGTGCCATTCATCTCCATCTGAAATGGTGATGTCCACTCTTCCTAGTTTAAGCAATCTATATGTTAATTTTGGTTTTTTTCGTAGATTTCCCTTGTTAATTCATGTCTATGCTTTTAGTGCTTTTTGGGATGTTTAAGATACTCATAGGTTCCTAAAGAACAAGTACTTTAAAAATTTATGTTATAGATGTTAGTTTTGGTAGCTTAGAGGTAATTTGTGTTGAAATTTTGAGGTGCCTACCTACTTTATTAAATGTGTTATTAAAGTAACTTTATGATAGGACTTTATATTTTTTAAGTGATATGTACTTTAGTAAAGTAGGTTGTACTTTATAAAGTGACTTTATGATACAAAGTGCATTTTTTATTATTTTAGGGTGAAAGTGACTTTTCGAAAAGAAAAGTGTTTTTATATAGTTTCACTTAAGTGATTTAAGTGAACTTGAGAATAAAAAGAAGCACTTGATCTTGTGGTAGGCCCTACAAGTTGAAAAAACATGAGGAGTTACCCTAAAATGTAAATAAAAGAATATTGCTACTCATTCTTTAAAACATTCCAAAGTGAGGAAGTAGAGAGGCACAAGCTCCAAGAGAGAAAGAGGTTTGAGCTGAGTTAAGGTAGAAGAGGAAGTGTGAACCAAGCTAGAAGTTGGTGAAATGATTCCCAAGATAACCTTCAACATTTATTTAGAATGTACTTTTAGCATTTAATGAGATTGTACAACTACTAGTGTATGCACATATTTCGAGAAAGGATGCACACAAATCAAGAGGATTTTTGTTGCACAGAAATCGAGGAAATAAATGTTGGTACATGGGGCCATATAGCCACATTATTGAGCATAGTATATGGCACAGTTATCGAGGTGAACTGTTGTAGTTGTTATTGCAACAGGGCCATATTGTTTGACAGGAGTAGAGGCATAGAATTTGAGGTTGTGACTGCAACATTTATTGATTCATAAAATGGGTAGGTTGTACAATGATTAATACATTGAGTTTGATAAGAGGTTGACATCATTCATATGAGATAAGTACTTGTGCTAAAAAAAATTGTTGTGAACTCCAGATTGCACAAGGATGAGACAAGTGTACTATCCAAATTGATTTTATGGCAATCGTTCCAAATTCAAAATAAATAATTACACCAATAGGTGTATTTATTTGAGATTTTGGGGTGGACAAACACCTATGTTTTTCTAGATTGCACTGAGTATAAGACAATTGTATTGTCCAGATTGATTCTAAGGAAGTCGTTCCAAATTAAAGATAAACAATTATACTAACACACCCACATAGTTTGTGGTTGGATCACGTCGAAAGGGATCAAATAGTTAAGAGATAGTTATGGAATGGAAGATACTTTGGATTTTTTTATTTATTGTTCCTCGTATTCTTTTAATTAAACGGGTTCTACTGAGTTATCCATGCCTAGCTACATGTTATCACTGACATTCTTCTTGTTATCCATTTATCAACTATCAGTTACATTTTATATTCTTTTTCCTTTTATCTCACCTTCTTCTAGTTGTCTACCATGAACTGTTGGTTATCCATTCATCATCTATGAGTTATCCATGCATTGCTACCAGTTATCTATTCATCAGATAACTACTAGTTATTTTTTATATTCATTCTTTTATAAGTGTTTATATCAAATTTTGAACGACTGCCATAGAATCAATCTCGACAGTACACTTGTCGCATCCTCGTACGTAAATGAAAAAGCATAGGTCGTGGTCCACCCCAAATCTCAAATAAAAACGTTTATATATATATATATATATAATTGGTAGTTTATGCATGGATAACTGGGATTTTGTGACATATAACTCATTTAATTAGAAGAAAGTGAGAACACTCAAATGATAGCTTATTAATGGCACTTAACTTTTGACCTATTAGTGTTCACCAACCACAAGTTAAGTGATTGTGCTACTTATAATTAAAAAAAGAATATCAAAAATAACTAGTACTTGATACATAGATAACCAATAGTTAATGCATAGATTACAATTACACATTAATAACAAGTCACAAATAATAGTACTTAACTTGTGAGTTATACTTAGTATAATTAATTAGCTTAAACCTAACTTCCCAATATATAAAAATTTATACAAAATATGGTATTCAAACAATTAATTTTAAGTATTTATTTTGTCTTTAAAATCTATTATATTTAATATCTCTTTATTCTTTAAAATAATATATTTCACGTATGAGTTTGGATACGTTTTAATATCCCTTTCTCCTTTAAAATAGATCCATTTCACTTTCATTTAGTATGAGTTTGGGAAAACGTTTGTATTCGTTGTGAGCTTTTATCATTATACTTTTACCTTTAAATTTGAAAAAATAAATTGTATCTTTTTACTATCTATTTTTATCATTATATCTCTAAATATATAAAAAAAAAATTAAGTATTTTATTTTAAATTATATAAAAATTAAAAATTCTAATATATGATTTTATCAATTTATTGATTCTTATAAATTAGTGTTGATGTATCTTAAATTCTAGATTTATTATACATGGGTAGGGATCAAATCATTTTGAGCAAATTTATTTTAGAGATTTCAAAATCTTAAAGAAATGCAAGTATGATTATAAAAAATCATATAAATTGTAAAGATGTAAAGATAGACAAATTTCATAATATCCATATCAAATAATCAATTGAATATAGCCAAACTTGCATTGCTTGAAAGGGGAATAAGTATCCAAGTTTCATTTGTTTTTTGAGTTTTAATAGACTGGAATTTATAACCTTTGTTTTAAACTTCAGGTTTTGGCTGACATTATTAAAAAAATTACTAAAATTTTAATATTTTATTCCTATGTCATGTGTCAACTCCACTTTGAGCACAAAATTACACTTCTTTGTTATTTTATTAGGGTAAGGTGTCAACTCCACATTGAGCACTAAATTACACTTCTCCCTCATACTAGGTTGTATAAAGTGTCTCTAAGCTTAACAAACATTTTAATTATTTTTTATATAACTATAAAGATTAACTTTATTGACAAAAGCATTTTAAACAATAGCATTATTAGTGTGACATAAACACAAAATTATTATATCCATGTAGATTGATTACAATTTTGTTGAACAAAGTTATTTATCAAGATATCACAATATAAACATTTATAAAAAAATATTAACCTTTGTCCATAATATAGTAACATTTATGAAAATTATGGTAAAACACTACTATAATGTACTTTTTCATAAATAAATAAATAAAACTATGTCAAAATTGAATAGAAAACAATGAAAACAATCACATATCAAAAAAAAATTATGCTTTTTAATTTTAAAAATTATGGTGTATGCAAGGTATAAAAATTCTTAAAAAAAACATATTTTGTGTTTCAATTTGCATTTCTTAATTGTAAAAGAAATGTATTCTATATACCATATTTTGAAATAATTCAAAAATGTGTTTAGTCAAACTTATTTAAATTCATACATTGAATTTATTTTTAAATTTAATTTTTTATTATTAAAAAAACACAATTAAAAATATATATATATCTTATTGATTCACCATAGTAAGTGACAAGTACATTATCCAAATCCTGAGATAAGGATCTCTCATCTTGGTCCTTTGCATACTTGTAAAAACTCAAAAAACAAAAGTTTTGAAATCATTGAAAAAGCGAGCATATCGAGTTCTAAAATATTTTTACCAACCACAATCTTAAAAGATTACATGCCATTGGCATATAAGTTATAAAAAATCAGAGTATAAGTGGTATACTAATTGTGCAACCTTGTATGGATATGAAGGTCCACTAAGGTGGCAATGGTTGCTTTCTTTGTGCATGTTTGAGCGGTATCACCTTTACTCTAAAGTGTCTTCATCATTGTTGAGGAAAGGGTGTTGAGCATAGGTTGTCATTGATGACACCCATTAATGACAAAGGAGACAAAGGCAAGATAGAGGTTGATGACATGGCCAGAAGAACATGGAAAGGATTGATGGCATGGTCTGATATGGGCATTGGACACCAAATGGGCCAAATGACCCATTATGTGGTCATTTGTGGCTTGCTGAGGTCATGAATCCCACGCATGCTTCAGTGATTGTTGATTTGATAGCCCACAAATTTGTGGAGTCATGTGGTGCTATTATTTGTATCTTTGAGGTTCTTTGTGGTAATGAAAAGGACATTGAAAATGACATGAAAGAGCCCTCACCTAGTCAAATTAAAAAAAAAGATATAAAAGAAATATGACAAGTCGGCTCAGATCTAGAAGACAATTTAATTATTAAATATAAAATATAAAACAAAGCATACATTTTGACAGGTCGGCTCAATGAAAATATCATGGAAAAATCAGTATATATAACTAGCAAATGGCCTCATTTATGCAAGGAAAATTCGGTGGTGTAAAAGAGCTCTGGAATTCGTAGGACAACTATGGCAACCACAGGAGCAGTCTGATATTTTTTGACATGCACAGTCAGCACTTAAAACTCTGAAATTCAGGCATGTACAGTCCAGTGAGGCAGCAGCTATGAACTAAACCACAGATTTGTGAATTATTTATGTCTGATTTTTTGCGGCAGAAGTAAAGTATTTTTCTCTCAAATTTTCGGGACTATTGTGAAGTGCTCTAAGATTTTCAGGTATGTAATTAGACTTGGACAGCCGCAGTAAAGAGTGAAGTGAGATAGAGCTCTGATTTCGGGCTGCTCACTGAGGAAATTTTTGGGTAATGTAGCAGGCAGCTACAGTGGAGAATTTTTTATTTTATTGTGTTTGTTATCTTCTTTGTTTTGGAGCAAAAGCTTGATAATGATAATATGTTGAGACATGAAGATGATGGACAGTTGATGACATGATATAATGTTGGACAGTTTGATGATTTTAATGTATTCTTGGACAAGTTTTTGACATGATGAAGACCTTGAAAACAAGATTCTAACTGGAGCTTGAAGACTGTAATGATATGCTGGTGATTTGATCAGAGTGATGATGAGATGATGGTGTTGGGCAGCTGGTGGACAATGAAGATGTCACATGCCCCAATTTTGTAAAATAATGTTATCTTATTTTAATTTTATTACCATACATTATGTTAAATTTAATGCTAAGTGGAAACTGATGACTCAACAGAGTCAAGAATGTGGAATATAATTCTGAATATTTAATTTTAAATAAATAAAAGTGGAGACAACAGCCTGGGAGAGCTGTTAAAAAGAGTGTTACTGGTCAAGTTGGTGGAAGGAACTAGGTGGAGAGCAAAAAGACAAGTGGCAGCATCCTCAAACACTTCCTATGTTGCAGGTGGCAACTTCCCTACATTTGGGGTAATGATCCCCCAAGAAAGTGGGATCAGAGCAGGTGGCTCAATTAATGACAACTAACCCAAAAAGACCTAGGCAATCTTATTAAAAATGCCCAATGTAGAGAGCTGAGGCTGCTCATTCCAAGAGAAGAATCATTCAGGTGAATGCACTTCAAGGAATTCATTGGGAAAGGGAAATTGGAAGGAAGGTGTTTGAGGGGTAAACTGCAGAAGTTGATCTAGTACAACTTTGCAGTTGAAAGATCTTACTGCAGTATGCAGAGTTGGTATTGAGTCTCAGGACTGGTACTTTGTTTATCGCTCCACCTAGTTCCAGCCAAGTAGAACAAAACAAGCTTGAGGGTCCTGAGAAGTCGCTGTTTGAGCGCTCTCCAGGAGTTGGTAGGGAGGAATGGGCTCCCATTGTTGTTGTCATCCAACTTTAAAAACAGGTTCTATTATCTTTTGATTACTATGTTATAGTTTATCTCTGTGTATGATCAATTATTGAATGATGTTATGTTATGATGTGTTGAAATCTCTTAGTTATTCTAGACTGAATCTGTACTGTGATGAAAGATAAATCCTACCTGTGCTTTTCCCCATCTGGAGTAATCCAAATCGTACTCTAGCACAGGTAGTTTGTTTAAGTAAATGAAGTATAATAGGAATATAAATGAATCAAATATTTATGTTTTCAGAGTAATGAAATGTTACTTTTCAGTAGATAGTTGCTTTCTAGAAAGATTATTAATTTGTTTGCAGACATGTTCTCAGAAATAGACTGTGTAAATAACATGTTAGTACATAACAATACTCATATTACTGATTGACATTAGTATGCTTAATAAATTGTTTTCTACACAGTTTCTATTTCCATAAACTATACTTTTACATTGAAAATAGAGAAATTAGTTTTATTAGTTGAAAGTTAATAGTTTATGTTAATAAAAGATATAGACACAATACTGATAGCTTTTCTCTTTCTATTAGTGACAACTAATCTTCTTGCATCTATTTGAACCATAGTTAAATAATATAATAAAGGTTACAGTAGTCCTTACTCAGCTTAAAATAGCGAAAGGGCCGTAGTAACTTAAGGTTTTAAGTTAACATTATAAACTATTTTTATACTTTTGCCGAAGAGTGTAGTTATAAAGAATACTGATAAGTAAGGAGGTTCTTTCATTTTTTTGCTCTAAGTAAGTCTATAGATATAAATTGAATTAAACTAATACAAATACTACAGACTGCTTTTAGTCATAACCACTATACAAACAAGAACCAACATAAACTTAAGAATGTATGTTATACTTAAATAATAGTATTATAAATATAAATAATAATATTATTATTCTTAAACAGTGACAATTATAGGTTAATAATTTATAAAAACAAATTAAAGAAAAACTGTACAACAGTAATAAAAATTACAAGGTAATAACATAGGAAACAATATCCTATTTTAAGTTAAAGGGAAGTAAACCCTAGCTCATGTTCTAAGCATAAATTATAAATATTAGAATATAAATTATAAATAATTCTAGTACTGTAGTAACCTAGGTTATACTTAGGTTATTTTCTTTAAAAACTACCGACTAATTTGTTTTATAACAAAGATAAACCACATCATTGACTAACAGGTGCAATTGCATTATAAAAAAAAAAGAAACACAGAGTCTATAAATAACAGCATACAAATAATCCATTCTCAGTCCTTTAAGGACAGATAGACTAAAATAGGAGAATAACATAATTATTAACATAAGAGTATTATAAACCAAACAAGGGTTTTACAGGTCAAACCCTAACCTGTGAATTTCTTTAAATAAACAAGATTTACATCACGGCTATGAGTACGAGCCTTCAAAAATTTAATATATAAAAACCTGATAAAGTACTCAACCAAGTTCAACTTCATTGAAATCCAAAAAGGGTAAAACCCTAAATTATACAGAGTATAGCATAAACAGTTAATAACCAAAACAAGTCACAGCGAAGCTACCTTCGCAAAATTTACAACCTAAACTGACAGCGAAGCCAAGCTTCGACAAAGTACACTATATTCACAAAGTGCATCCACCCTATCAAGGGTTTGATTCTAAACATGCTCATAAACAACCTATAAACAGTAGAAGCATAATATAGCTCGTGGCAAGACAAGAAAGGGTATTCAAACCCTGGGCAAGTCCAACGACCACCCCAACTGCATTTAAGGGAGAACCCATCTTTCAAACCACAGGGCTTACCCGAGTTTGAGCCTTGAGCCACGGTCGTCGCAAAGGCTGTCTTCCTACCCTTGTACATGCTTCACTTCAACGAGTACCTGCAGTAATGGTAAACCTTGTCAGTAAATTATCTTACGAGTACAAGCTTGGAAGTATTCTATATTAAAACTTGCAGTTTTTGAAAGAAAAGGTTTTTATGATTTTTACCTGTCAATGGGAGTATGGCAAACCAATTTACGAGCACTATCACCTATAAATGGTACAGTGGGGAACCTAACAACTCTCAAAGCTTCACACAGTAGCGAGCTACGAAGAGCTGAGAGGGAAAACTAAAGAAATCACCAAACTACACGGGCTTTGGGAAGAAGGTTTCATAGGTAGCGAAACAAAGGTAGCAAGAAGAATAACTCCATGATTGGCAGGGAAAGAACCAGCAATTAAAACCATTCACTGGAGAACGGAGGCAACATGGAGTCAAGGTATAAGGCGACGGTGACCAGGAGAACAACGGCCGCCATGGGAGACAAGCCAAAGCAACCCTGGAGCCAGCGTAAACTGCAAAACAATAATGCATTAGGTTAGGTTTCCATTGTATTATATATTTTCCAAATGTGGACAGGATTCAACCACGTTGCCACAAATTTATCCATGTAGCGAGGGTCGTGTCCTACAGTTCCTGCATGGAGACATTTTATCATTTGTTTGTTCATTGCAACATGGGTTAAACTATAATAACAACCCAATAATATGTAACCAAACCTCTAATCATTTGCACTATGTATTATATTAACCTAATCACCAGATTATTATCGTGGAAAGTTTACGTTGACCAAGCATGGTGTCACGTATAAACCATAAACATAAACCTGATGTATATTATACGTGCACATCATATTGGCTACCTAAAAGGCAATCCAAGATCCCAAGGAAAGCTTGCTTATGTTTATGGTTTATACGTGACACCATAAAGCTTGCTAGTCATCCAAGAAAATCTAAAAAGATGAAGCATACAAAAACTAAAAGTACTTCATCATCAAAAGTGTTTGGTGAAGGACAAAGTTACCATACTACTAGTGACGGTAGTGATGATGATCTGTACGTCAAGAAGAGGAAATATAAACCTTATGAGGAAATCTCAGGGGAATTCAAAAAGATAAAACCACCAACCTTTAATGGAGAGACTGAGAAGGGGGAGGAAGTTGAGTCTTGGTTGTTCGGGATGAAGAAGCACTTCCAAATATATAATTATTCTAACCAGTTAAAGGCTAGGATGGCTATATATAACCTCTCAGGAAAAGCTGATATTTGGTGGTAGGACTTGAAGAGAGTTAAGGGTATAAAGGAGAAAGAAGTTAACTGGAGTACCTTTAAGCGGTATTTTAAAAAGAAATTTTTATCTGAGCAGTATTACGAGGAAAGGGCTAAGGAGTTTTATGAACCAAAGTAAGGTTCAATGACAATGAAGGATCTGAACAACAAATTCTTAAGTCTACTTAGGTATGTACCCTACCTAGTGGATGAGAAACCAAAAGTACAGTGATTCCTTAGATGTTTACCGTATCATATTAAAGATAGAATTGAATATGATAACCCAAAGACCTTGGAGGAAGCTATGAGGAAGGCTAATTTTTGTTTTGAGCAGAATCAGAAGAAAGAAAGCTTGGCCAACTACAAGGCTAAGAAAAATAATAATCAGTCTGAATTTAAGAAAAAGGATTTTGTGCCTAACAGGAATTTTAAGAATAATAAGGCCAAAAACTATTCTATAAACAAGAATTTCTAGGGAAATAGGAATAGTACACCCAACAATCAGAACAATTTTAAGGGTAAGGAAACTGCAAATAATCATGGAAATTTTACCAAGAGTTTTGAGCGTAAAGAGCCTGTCAAGTGCTGGGAATGTAATGGCCCGCACTATGCTTTAGTCTGTTCAAACCGGAAGAAGATTGTTAGCAACATTCATACCATATAGGAGGAGATGACTGTTGGGGAATTAGCAAGGAGCATGCCTAGAATTAACGCAACATTGAAGAATCGACAAGCTGAATATCAGACTTCCATGGTGGAAGTAGAAGGTATGATTAATCAGACCCCTGTAACTATTTTAATTGATCCAAGAGTTAGTCTCAGTTATATTGCACCTCAGATAGTGGAAAAATGTAAGTTATTTGTCGATAAGTTTGAGAATTCATGGTTAGTTCAATTAGCCACTGGGGCTAAAAAAAAGTAACTTGCTTTGTGAAAGAATGTGCTTTACTTATGGATAAACTTGAAACTGTTGTTAAACTTAATGTTTTGCCACTTGGCTCATATGATTTGTTGATTTGTATGGACTGGTTAGAACAGCATAGAATAATTTTAAACTGTTACGATAAAACTTTCACATGCTTAAACAGTGATGAACAACTAGTAAAGATTGAGGGTATTCCTAGAAAAACTATGGTAAGGCAGAGTTCTGCTTTACAACTTAAAAGAGCTGTTAGAAAAGGATGTGAAGCTTACGCTGTAACAATTACCGATGAAGAAAGTAAAATTAAAACAGATAAGTTAAAAATAGAAGATATCCATGTTTTAAAATAATATGTTGATGTATTCCCAGAAGAAATTCCGGGATTACCTCCTAAAAGGGAATTGGATTTTACCATTGAGCTAGTACCGGGTGTAGTCCCTAGCTCAAAGGCCCCTTACCGAATGAACATATTGGAACTTAATGAGTTAAAATCGCAATTAAAAGGGTTTATTGATAAAAAATATATTCGGCCAAGTGTGTCTCCCTGGGGGGCACCTATCATCTTTGTTAAAAAAAAGACGAAACTATGCGATTATGCATAGACTACCGTCAATTAAACAAGATGACTATTAAAAATCGATATCTGTTGCCCTGCATAGATGATCTGTTTGATCAATTATGTGGAACCATGGTGTTTTCGAAGATAGATTTAAGGTCAGGATATCATCAAGTGAGAATTAAAGATGAAGACATCTTCAAGACAGCCTTTAGAACAAGATACAGACACTACGAATTTGTCGTAATGCCATTCGGGCTTACTAACACCCCAGCTATCTTTATGTGTTTAATGAACAATATAATGCATAAGTATTTAGACAAGTTCGTGGTCGTGTTTTATCGACGACACCCTAATCTATTCAAAAACTGAAGAAGAACATAAAGAACACCTAAAAATTGTTTTGCAAGAGTTGCGAGAACATCAACTCTTTGCAAAGTTTAGTAAGTGTGACTTCTTTAAAGATAAGATTCAGTATTTAGGTCTCGTAGTGACCAAGGAAGGAATTTCCATAGATCCTAAAAAGATACGGGCAATCGAAGATTGGCCGGTTCCTATAGATGTGACGGATGTTAGATCTTTCATGGGCATTACCGGTTACTACCGGAGGTTCATTGAAGGCTTCTCGAGGATAGCCAATCCGATAACTTCCTTGCAAAAGAAAGGAAAGAAGTTCAACTGGAACCAGAAATGTGAAGAAAGCTTTAAGAAGTTAAAAATTGTATTAACCAATGCACCTATTTTAAGAATAGCATATCCTAATAAAGAGTTTGTAGTATGCACTGATGCTTGTAATGAAGGCTTAGGCGGTGTTTTGACTCAAGAAGGGCATGTTATTGCCTATGAGTCTAGAAAGTTAAAAATTCACGAAAAGAATTACACAACATATGATCTGGAACTAGCAGCTGTGATTCATGCTTTAAAAATGTGGTGACACCACCTAATTGGCAGAAAATTTATTTTAATGACTGATAATAAAGGATTGAAATATCTTTTAGATCAGCCAAATTTAAATGCTAGACAAGCTAGGTGGTTAGCTTTCTTAAGCAAGTATGATTTTGAAATCCAGCATATAAAAGGTAAAGAAAATAAAGTAGTTGATGCATTAAGTAGGAACGCAAAGCTGAATTTTGCAACAGCAATCGGCACTTACGTTTCAGACTTAGATGAAAAGCTTAAAGAAGGGGTAAAACAAGATGAAATTTATCAGAAATTGCAAGCTAAAGCTAAGGAAAACCCCACATAAAACTTAATAAAAGGTTACAGTTTAAATGAAAAAGAGTTTTTACTGTTTAAAGATAAACTGTATGTACCTAATGTACCTAAAGTTAAGCTGTTAATTGTAGATGAAATATATAAAATGCCATATTCAGATCATCCAGGTTATCAAAAGACTATAACCATGCTAAGAGAATAGTATTTCTTGCCAAATATGTAAATTGAAGTAGTTGAATATATTGCAAGATGTTTAGAATGTCAACAGGTAAAAACCGAACACCAACATCCAGCTAGTTTGCTACAGCCTTTACATATCCCTACCTAAAAATGAGAAATGATTAGTTTAAACTTTATTACTGGACTGCCTAGAAATCAGAATCAGAATGACTCTATTATGGTAGTGGTTGATAAGTTAAGTAAGTCAACTCATTTTATACCTATTAAAACTACTTACAAGGCTGCCAATATAGCTGATATTTTTCTAAAGCAGATTTTTCGATTACTTGGAGTACCAAAAGTCATAATCTCATACAGGGATCCTAAGTTCACAGGAAACTTTTGGAAGTCCTTGTTTAAAGGATTAAATACAACATTGAATTTTAGTACTTCTTTCCATCCTCAAACAGATGAACAAACTGAAAGGTTAAACCAGGTACTGGAAGATTTATTGAGAATGTATGTGAAAGATCAGCCAAGTAAGTGGGAAGACTATTTACATCTAGTAGAATTTGCGTATAATAATAATTATCAAACATCAGCTAGATTCAGTCCATTTGAAATTTTATACGGACGAAAATTTAATACTCCTATCTCTTGGAGTAATCCAGTAGATAGATTGCTATTAGGTCCAGAATTGTTGAAAGAAATGGAGGAAATTGTGAAACAAGTGCAAAGAAATTTAAAAATGGCACAGGATCGGCAGAAAATTCAAGCAGACTTGAAAAGAACTCCAAAGGAGGTCCAGGTAGGTAAACATATTTTCATCAAGGTAAGGCCTAAGAAGAGCTCTCTAAGACTGGGGAGTTGTGCAAAATTGGCACCTCGTTACTGTGGTCCATTTGAAATTCTGTCTAGAATTGCTCAAGTAGCTTATCAATTAGCATTACCACCTAACTTAAGAGTACATAATGTTTTTCACATTTTCGTTTTAAAGAAATATGTTCATGATGCTACTCATGTAGTTAATTGGAATGTTGTACAGGTGGAACCAGAAGGAGAATTTCTGGTGGAACTGGACTGTATCCTCAGGAGGAGGGAAATTACACTTCGAAACCGCACCATTGGACAGGTGAAGGTGCAATGGAAGCACCTTAGTCCTGAAGAAGCCACATGGGAATTGGAAAGTAAGATGCGAGATGCATATCCAATTCTGTTCCAGGGAACTTCGGAGGATGAAGAGTAAATAACATCGAGGACGATGTTATATTCTGAGGGGGTGTGTATGTCACATGCCCTAATTTTGTAAAATAATGTTATCTTATTTTAATTTTATTCCCAAACATTATGTTAAATTTAATGCTAAGTGGAAACGGATGACTCAGCAGAGTCAAGAATGTGGAATGTAATTCTGAATATTTAATTTTAAATAAATAAAAGTGGAGACAACAGCCTGGGAGAGCTGTTAAAAAGAGTGTTACTGGTCAAGTTGGTGGAAGGAACTAGGTGGAGAGAAAAAAGACAAGTGGCAGCATCCTCAAACACTTCCTATGTTGCAGGTGGCAACTTCCCTACATTTGGGGTCATGATCCCCCAAGAAAGTGAGATCAGAGCAGGTGGCTCAATTAATGACAACTAACCCAAAAAGACCTAGGCAATCTTATTAAAAATGCCCAATGTAGAGAGCTGAGGCTGCTCATTCTAGGAGAAAAATCATTCAGGTGAATGCACTTCAAGGAATTCGTTGGGAAAAGAAAATTGGAAGGAAGGTGTTTGAGGGGTAAACTGCAAAAAGTTGATCTAGTACAGCTTTGCAGCTGAATGATCTTACTGCAGTATGCAAAGTTGGTATTGAGTCTCAGGACTGGTACTTTGTTTATTGCTCCACCTAGTTCCAGCCAAGCAAACCAGAACAGGCTCAGGGGTCTTAAGAAGTCGTTTGAGCGCTCTCCAGGAGTTGGTAGGGAGGAATGCCCTCCCATTGCTATTGTCATCCAGCTTTAAAAACAGGTTCTATTATCTTTTGATTACTATGTTATAGTTTATCTCTATGTATGATCAATTATTGAATGATGTTATGTTATGATGTGTTGAAATCTCTTAGTTATTCTAGACTGAATCTGTACTGTGATGAAAGATAAATCCTACCTGTGTTTTTCCCCATCTGGAGTAATCCAGATCGTACTCTAGCACAGGTAGTTTGTTTAAGTAAATGAAATATAATAGGAATATAAATGAATCAAATATTTATGTTTTCAGAGTAATGAAATGTTACTTTTCAATAGATAGTTGCTTTCTAGAAAGATTAATTTGTTTGCAGACATGTTATCAGAAATAGACTGTGTAAATAACATGTTAGTACAGAACAATACTCATATTACTGATTGACATTAGTATGCTTAATAAATTGTTTTCTACACAGTGTCTATTCCCATAAACTATACTTTTACATTGAAAATAGAGAAATTAGTTTTATCAATTGAGAGTTAACAGTTTATGTTAATAAAAGATATAGACACAATACTAATAGCTTTTTTCTTTCTATTAGTGACAACTAATATTCTTGCATCTATTTGAACCATAGTTAAATAAAATGATAAAGGTTACAATAGTCCTTACTCAGCTTAAAATAGCAAAAGGACCGTAGTAACTTAAGGTTTTAAGTTAATATTATAAACTATTTTTATACTTTTGTCAAACAATGTAGTTATAAAGAATACTGAAAAGTAAGAAGGTTCTTTCATTTTTGTGCTCTAAGTAAGTCTATAGATATAAATTGAATTAAACTAATACAAATACTACAGACTGCTTTTAGTCATAACCACTATACAAACAAGAACCAACATAAACTTAAAAATGTATGTTATACTTAAATAATAGTATTATAAATATAAATAATATTATTATTATTCTTAAACAGTGACAATTATAGGTTAATAATTTATAAAAACAAATTAAAGAAAAATTGTGCAACAGTAATAAAAATTACAAGGTAATAACATAGGAAACAATATCCTATTTAAGTTAAAGGGAAGTAAACCCTAGCTCATGTTATGAGCATAAATTATAGATATTAGAATATAAATTATAAATAATTCTAGTACTGTAGTAACCTAGGTTATACTTAGGTTATTTTCTTTAAAAACTATCGACTAATTTGTTGTATAACAAAGATAAACCACATTATTGACTAACAGGTGCAATTGCATTATAATAAAAAAAAGAAACACAGAGTCTATAAATAACAGCATACAAATAATCCACTCTCAGTCCTTTAAGGACAGGTAGACTAAAATAGGAGAATAACATAATTATTAACATAAGAGTATTATAAACCAAACAAGGGTTTTACAGGTCAAACCCTAACCTGTGAATTTCTTTAAATAAACAAGATTTACATCACGGCTGTGAGTACCAGCCTTCAAAAATTTAATATATAAAAACCTAATAAAGTACTCAACCGAGTTCAAATTCATTGAAATCCAAAAAGGGTATAAACCCTAAATTATACAGAGTACAACATAAACGGCTAACAACCAAAACAAGTCACAATGAAGCTACCTTCGCAAAATTTACAACCTAAACTGACTGCGAAGCCAAGCTTCGACAAAGTACACTACATTCACAAAGTGCATCCACCCTATCAAGGGTTTGATTCTAAACATGCTCATAAACAACCTGTAAACAGTAGAAGCATAATATAGCTCATGGCAAGATGAGAAAGGGTATTCAAACCCTGGGCGAGTCCAATGACCACCCCAACTGCATTTAGGGGAGAACCCATCTTTCAGACCACGGGGCTTACCCGAGTTTGAGCCTTGAGCCACGGCCGTCGCAAAGGCTGTCTTCCTACCCTTGTACAGGCTTCACTTCAATGAGTACCTACAGTAATGGTAAACCCTGTCAATCAATTATCTTACGAGTACAAGCTTGGAAGTATTTTATATTAAAACTTGCAGTGTTTGAAAGAAAAGGTTTTTATGATTTTTACCTGTCACTGGGAGTATGGAAAACCGATTTACGAGCACTGTCACCTATAAACAGTACAGTGGGGAACCTAACAACTCTGAAAACTTCACAGAGTAGCAAGCTACGAAGAGCCGAGAAGGAAAACTGAAGAAATCACCAAACTACACGGGCTTTGGGAAGAAGGTTTCACAGGCAGCGAAACGAAGGTAGCAAGAAGAATAATTCCACGATTGGCAGGGAAAGAACTAGCAATTAAAACCATTCACTAGAGAACAGAGGTAGCACGAAGTCAAGGTATAAGTCAACGGTGACTAGGAGAACGACGGCCGCCATGGGAGACAAGCCGAAGCAACCCTGAAGCCAGCGTAAACTACGGAACAATAATGCATTAGGTTAGGTTTCCAGTGTATTATATATTTTCTAGACGTTGACAGGATTCAACCACGTCACCACAAATTTATCCATGCATCGAGGGTCGTGTCCTATAGTTCCTGCATGGAGACATTTTATCATTTGTTTGTTCATTGCAGCGTGGGTTAAACTATAATAACAACCCAATAATATGTAACCAAACCTCTAATCATTTGCACCGTGTATTATATTAACCTAATCACCATATTATTATCATGGAGAGTTTGCGTTGACCAAGCATGGTGTCACGTATAAACCATAAACATAAGCCCGATGTGGATTAAGCCAAAACCCTTGCTACCAATGACATTATATTGTTTTATAATAAACATCACCATAACGAGTTAAGCGGTGGCATAACCATATTCTAACATTGTTTTAATATGATAAAAAGCATATGATATATGTTATGTTTATAGATTAAGACAAAGTTAAGTCTTTAGTATAGTTTTACAAGAGTGCATGTTAACTATTACATGACTGTAGTGTCTCTAGTAGCAAGCTTTAAGACCCTTGAGTTGTTCCTTACAAGCTTTGTGCACGATGAAGGTTTGGATATGAGTACTTGGTAAGTTGACCATTGATATACCACTCATATTTATAGCTTAGGCATAGTAAACCCTTTTGCTTTAGGAATATTACAAGTCTAACACTTATAGATAGTTTCTTATAATAATGACAAAGAAGTTAAAGGCTAGAATTAAATACGTTATAATAACAAACCTTTGGTAGATTCAAAGATTGAATGTTCATCAAACAAGTCATTTATGCATATCTATGAAATATAATTGAACTGATAACTCACATAGCATCGAAACTGTGAAGTAGTACAAAGCTAAGATAAGAGTGTTATCACAAAATTCTGTCACAAAGTTTTTGCGACATTACTTTGTTAATACTTGGAAGTATACTTAACTCGGCTTAATGCTCATGCAAAGTGTCTAGTGGACAGTAAGATAATTACAGAGGTAAAATTGATGACAAGAATAGGAACGATCCTATTAATTTTTCAAAAGTTAATAGAACACAGAGTTAAACTTGGGAACAAAGTATTGGTAACCTTAAGCTCTTGTAGAAGGGTATAATGGTCATAGTTTCTACACTCAAAGCTTTTTTTTAATGTTCATAAGATAATAGGCTGTAAGTACCTTATAGAAATAATTTAAGGGACAATAAATATACACGCAAGACAAGATATTATTGCAAAAATATTGTCAAGAAAACAATGTTAATGAGTATTACAAACTACTTAGACTAAAGAAGAAATACTCATATCTAAGATTCTAATGTTAGAGTCGCAAATATGTTGTACTGTCATGACATTTTTCCAAGCTTGTTGATTTGAACAACTGATGAAAATCAAATGATTTTTACCTTACAGGAGCTGTCTAGTGTTTAGCAGCTTATTGTTCTAAGCTTTTTTATTTGCAAACAAAATATTGCTGACACTAATAGATCTTTTAATAATATATACTCGATCAATCATACCTGTAAAAACCTGTAAGAAACAGTATTCATCTGCGTTAGCACGAATGCTAAGTAAGCCCCGGATTTAAAAGTAGTTTCCACCTACTGACATAAAAGAGCTAATCAGTAAACTGAAGCAAATAACACACAAAAGGATTTTAATCTTGCTATGAAAAATAAACTGTTAAGTTATTTTAGAAACCATTTACTTAACTGTTTCTTTATGCCAACTGTTAGCTGTTAGTAGAACCGCGGGTTATAACATTTATTGTTAACTCGAAAATTTGGGTTTTTGATAGAAGACATGATGAAGATGTGTTTGATTTGTGATATGATGCTGATATAATCTTTGATATAATGTTGGACAAATTGATGTTGGGAATTGATGATATTAATGACATAATATGGATAGACTTGATATATGAAGGAAGAAGAACACCAAAGGAGGACTCAAGACAAAGAAAAGGAATCAGAAGTCAAGTCTACTGAAGATAAAGAGCAAGAAGAAAAAGAGGAACTCGCATCAGACTCCAGTGAAGGTAAGAACCCTTCTAATGATAGTAACAGTGGTTGTGATAATGCTGAAAGTGATCTTGAAGATGCTAAGAAAGAATTCCTAGCACACCTTTTGGGAGACATTGATCTTAGATACAATCTGGGACTTAAAAGAAATATTTTGGGGTCCTTTGAAAAGTACCATGAGAAGTCTATGGATCTGCTCAAGAAACTCATTCTCAAAAAGGCAAGCCTTCAAGATGAATTGAAAGACAAAGAAGATAAAGTTGAAATACTAAAGATTGAATTGATCAGTCAAACAAAAGAGCAAGAAGAGATTGATGTAGATCCTAAAGAACTTGAAGAAGTGAGATGGGCTAATACTGATCTAAAAATCCAGTTGGAGGAAGCTAAAATAAGAGAAGAAGTATTGAAGAACCACTTGGATGAAAAGGAGAAGACTTGTGAGCACCTAGAAATGGAAGTGGTTGGACTCAAGAAGAAGATTGAAAAATAAAATGTGCATGTGAAGTTCACAAATAGTTCAGCCATATTAGATGAGATTTTGGATAGTCAAAGACCCACATTTGACAAGTCCGGTCTTGGATACAACAAAGAAAAGGAAAAATCAAAGGTTGGAACATGGTCTCTTGAGACTCCCAAAGCAAGCTACTCAGTGACCAAAGCTGAAAGTGAAGCTCCTCCTCATGTACCTACACATGACAACAAAGAATTTGGAAGATCAAGTATGCATCAAGGAGTTAGTTTTGCACCTCCAAGCAAATCAAGAAGAGAAACAACTTCAAGATGGAATCCAAGTCCAAGGTATGGAAATAGATTCAATGGCTATTGTTTTTCTTGCTCTAATTTTGGTCATAAGGCTATGGAATGTAGATCCTATGGAAGAATAAGTGATGGAATCCCTAATGACAAAGTTAGGTGTTGGACATGTAATCATCTTGGCCATATTGCCATTAGTTGTCATACAATGAGGTGCTACTCATGTAGTGGTTTTGGTCACAAGGCTCAAGAATGCCCAAGTCAAAGGAGGCAACCTAGGAGGATCCCATCATATATATCAGCGAGGAGAACTAATGAATCATGGAAGAAGTATAACGAGGGAAAGATTGAAGATCAAAAGACAAACAATCTAATCCAAGGACACTCTAAGGTGTGGGTAAGAAAAAATATTTTGCTGGATCTAAATGAAGTTGAAGATAAATGCACAAAAAATAAAGATGGTTTCCATGTGGCAAGCCAAGTTTGAGGTATTTTAAAAACCTTAATGCACCTTGAGTTTATGGAATTTGGATGATGAACTCACAGAAAATTAGTGGTTACTCCAAGCACAGTAACAGGTCCAAGGATCGTGATCATAGCTGGCATGGTGATAGGGGGAGCAAAAACATTCTCATGTGATCTAATGAACTCTCTCTAAATTGAAGCAAATGAAGTGAAGTGACCTAATTATGGTTGAAGAGGTGTCCTTAATGCTTGTTTACCCTTATGATAACTACAACGTTCCTAAAAGTGCAAATGGCTTCTTCTAGCTTTGAATATAGCTAGCAAGAACACTTATTTTTGATATCTAATTACATGATTTATATAAAGATGGTTATCGAGATTTTTATCATTGTTTGAAGATAACTCCTGGGGATCATATGAATACTTGAGGTAAGTCCCAAATACCCTTTGATGAAGCTCAGATAGTGAGTGCAGTAGCAGCAGACTATGATATCACTTGGCATGATATACCTTGAACCGGATTGAAAAAAAATATTTGCATATGAGTGTGTGTATCACAAACTCAAATTAAGAGTAGAGGAGTGTATATGAATCAAGAATGAAGCATTGGTGGAAGACTTAGTAACCAAGGTTGGACCAAGGCAGATTCAAATCAGTGATATAAGGATCAGTCAAGAGAAATCTACAGCAAACAAGAAGTAAAAGCCTATAGCAAGCAGTGACCATGACAAAGAAGAGATACTTAGCAGTCTAAATAATGAAGTGAAAACATCTTTGCAAAATATTGGTAGAACACGTAGTATCAACTACAAGCCTGAGGCTGATTTAGAAGACATATTTGAAAGTGTCCTTAAGGAGCATATTAGGACAAGATTATTTATGGTGGATCTTTCCATGCTACGTCTTCCAAGATGCATACTTGTCTTTCATGAATTTACAAGATGACAATCTGGATATTATGAAAAACAATTTCAGGTACAAAGATTAAAGCTCGGAAACATAAGACAACTCTGATGTACACCTTGATTGTGCACACATTCAAGTCATCCTGAAATGCCTCTGAAGGTGCAAGACATGGGCATTCAACCAGTAGCATAAAACAGTGAATGAAAAATAAGGTTGGAACTTGGAAGTTTAAGCTTAGGTTAAACATACTCAGATTTTGCAAAGCCAAGCTCAGTTAAAGGGGGAGCTTGTAATGTTTAAAATAACTAAAGCATCATACTTGATAGGGAGAGCAGCTAGCAATACATTCATGATGAGGGATGATGATATGTCATCATTACATCTGTTAAGTTGCGTAACAAACTGCAGTGAATTTTGTGACAAGAAAAGGTGCAGATCAATTTAAGGTCTATTGAAGGGACTGATTGTTGAATAGTTTGACTCCAAATTAACAGTGTCTGATTCAGAAAAGAAGCTAAGTGGATTGTGATTGAGAGAATACTAATGACTTCATTTTGAAGCCAAATATCAACTAAGTTTAGAACTATGTTTGGGGAACAGTTCTCCATGGATGTGTTTCCTTATAAGCACGAACAGTATAGATCCATGAGCATGAGCATGAGCATGTGAGCAGTAGATTGGCATGAGTAGGATATCAATACTTAAGCACTTGGTTGTACTAGCTTGATGACATCGCAATGGTGATTTTATTAATGCGTGAATTACATTGGCAAGCCTTTGAAATGGTTAAATTAAAGACCCTTTGAAGATGTGATATCTTATATTGACATGACTAGTGACAGTTAATGGCAAATAACAGCAGTGACATTTCCATTTACAATTTCATGAGTAAGATTGAACAACATTTTGACTTGATGCCAAGTCACAAGACAATGACAAGTTGTTTTCGATGATGATTGTTTGACTGTGAATTGATAAGGCAGTGACTATATCTTTAAGGTGACAAGTCTGATTGACAATTGATGATAACAACAGTGAATAGCAACAGTATGACTTGAATTTTGATGACTATGATAGCTAACTTGGTTGACTAGTGTAAAGAAGGTTTGAGTCAATTTGTTCGCAAGTGTTGACCATTATTGATGTTGACAGTATATTGGCAGCATTTTAACATAGTTGTTGAAGAAGTCCACATGATAGGGGGAGTAATCAAATCCACCGAAGTGAAGTAGAAGCAGAGGTCATTAAATATGATCTTACGAAGTTTTCAAGAATAAATTTTCTTTGTCCATTGTGAAACTTTTGATGGACAAATATTTGACCCTTTGTCATTCATGTCAAAGGGAAGAGTAATTGAAGAAGGTTGCCATCAATGAAAAAGGGGGAGTTTGTTGAGCATAGGTTGTCATTGATGACACTAATTAATGACAAAGGAGACAACGGAAAGATAAAGGTTGATGACATGGCCAGAAGAACATGGCAAGGATTGATGACATGGTCTGATGAGGGAATTGGACACCAAAGGGGCCAAATGACCCATTATGTGGTCATTTGTGGCTTGTTGAGGTCATGAAACCCACACATGCTTGAGTGTTTGTTGATTTGATAGCCCGCAAAATTTTGGAGTCATGTGGTGCTATTATTTGTATCTTCAAGGTTCTTTGTGGTAATGAAGAGGACCTTGAAAATGACTTGAAAGAACCCTCGCCTTGTCAAATTTAAATATATATATATATAAAAGAAATATGACAAGTCGGCTCAAATGTAGAAGACAATTTAATTATGAAATATAAAATATAAAAAGAAACATGCATTTGGACAGGTCGTCTCAGTGAAAATATCATGGAAAAATCAGTATATATAACCAGCAAACGACCTCATTTATGCAAGGAAATTTTGGTGGTGTAAAAGAGCTCTAAAATTCGTAGGACAAAAGTGGCAGCCACAGGAGCAGTCTAATATTTTTTGACAGGCACAGTCAACACTTAAAACTCTGAAATTCAGGCATGTACAATCCACTGAGGCAGCAACTGTGAACTAAACCACATATTTGTGAAGTATTTATCTCTATTTTTTTGTAGCAGAAGTAAAGTCTTGTTCTCTCTGATTTTTGGGACTATTATGAAGTGCTCTAAGATTTTCAAGTTTATAATTAGACTGGGACAGCCGCAGTAAAGAGTGAAGTGAGATAGAGCTCTGATTTTGGGCTACTCATTGAGGAAATTTTTGGGTACTGTAGCAGGAAGCTACAGTGGAGAATATTTTTATTTTGTTTTGTTTTCTATCTTCTTTGTTTTGGGGCACTAGCTTGATAATGATAATATGCTTAGACATCAAGATGATGGAGAGTTGATGACATGATATAATGCTGGACAGTTTGATGATTTTAATGTATTCTTGGACAAGTTGTTTACATGATGAAGACCTTGAAAACAAGATGCTAACTGGAGCTTGAAGACTGTAAGGATATGCTGGTGATTTGATCAGAATGATTATGAGATGATCATGTTGTGAAGCTGGTGGACAATGAAGACATGATGAAGATGTGTTTGATTTGTTATATGATGCGGATATATTCTTTGATATAATGTTGGACAAATTGATGTTGGGAATTGATGATATTAATGACATGATATGGACAGACTTGAAAGGTTTTTCCCTCAAAGAGGCAAGTGAAGAGGAGTGTATCCTTCTATAAATGATCATTTTAGGTTGTTGCCTTACCTTAAGGTTGTTTTGGATTTTATCCAAACAATGAGAGTTTTCTAGCTATTCTTGGATATATGGTTTTGAATCACCTTCAAATCTATTAAGGTACTTAACAAGAGGTGTCAAAGCTCTTTCTTTGGCCCAAGAAGAAAAAATTGTATTTTCTATGTGCAGATTTTAAGGTAAAAATAGGGTTGCAACACTCTAATCCATTTATGAAGTTGTTTGTGTAAAATCTAAATATCTAAATTCCATTAAAAGAACACTCCATTTCAAAAATAAAATCACTCAAACTAGATTCCAAGAAATGAATATATCCCTAATTTGAAATTAACAATTTTAGGGATTTTTCAATGATAGTCGTGAGTATTGCATAGAAGTTATGTTTTGAAAAAACATCCAGATTACCTCCAAACCAATATCAGTAGAAGTGGAGTGACTATGGTATTTTGATATTAGGGTCATAAGAGCAATTTTGATTAGTATTATGGAAGCTATGATCATTTTAATTTCTTGTCTCTAAATGCTAGCTACAAAAAAGAGATCAATTGAATGTAACCTTTTATGAATTCAATTTAAAAAAACATAGCATACTTATAATAAGATTATGTCATTTAATATGGATACATTAGGCCCCATCACTTACACATATCCAAGGTCATATGCAACTTATGTGGAAGAATCTTATACTAGAAGTTTTCTTGAAGAACATAACAAGAAGTGATTAATTGAACTTTTATGAAATTTCCAAGGCACATCAAGGTTATTCAACCTTGAAGTAGTTTGTACACAACTACTTCTTTTAGATCACTGAGTAAAATATTGCAGCAAGCATGTGAATCAATCCACGAGTTGGAATTTTTTATACATATTGGAGAGAAATATAAAGACATATCTAGTTGTTGTGATTTAAAGGTGGCTTGCAAAGAATGGTATATGGACAATTATCATCTTTAGGAAGACAAATACTTTCAAGTTCTCTTTGTTGAATATGCTCCTCCATATGAAATCAATATCACTGAGGAAAGTTAGGAGCATGTTATGAGTAACAATTTTCAGTATGCATAACTTCTAGTGGTAAAGATTGTAGCAAATATACAATCGTCCTTTTGTAGTTATCATAGATCTTTTGGATATGGTTGTTTCTATTTATTTGGATCAACATGATCATAGGGGGGATTTGGATCCCAATACTTAGTTGAATAATCAATTTACTTGTATAGGTATGTGTCCCAATGATCACTTAGACATCGATTGCAAAGATGGAAAGCATCAAAGAAATGGGTGGGCTTTGTTACCAACTATGTTGCACTCATCTAGACTTACAACTAAGTTTTCAATTATGAACAAGTTACATGTTCATATCCAAACTTCAGAAATCCATTCAGGCCTTTTATGACCCTTTTTTTAATTTTTTTTGCATGTTCATACCCCCTTGGGAGTGTTGTAATAAAATGTCGTAGCATGATGAAATAATGTAACAAAATTTGGCTTTCCTAGGACTTAGAAATCAACCTGACTATCCCAAGGTGTTTTTTCCTTGTGAATTATATGTTGTTGAACAAACGACTTATAATTTTCGATTTTTTCACTCAACCTCCAAAGCTAGGGTGGTCGTCTTAGTGGTTATGCCTTATGAGGTTATTAAATTCTAAGTGTCAAATTATATTACCATGCTAGGAATTATTTTAGAGTCATATGAACATGTGCTAGGTCCCCCTAGGTTTATTTTTTATTTTCACAAAAAGTGAATTTTCCCATAAAAATGGATAATTTTTTAATGTAAAAAATGTAAAAAATAAAAAAGTAATAAAAATGTGGTTAGCGAGAGAAATTTTTCCATGGGATTGCTCATTTTCTAACTCAGAGAAACCACTTTACCCCTAATCCCCCTTTGCAATTGAATGGCCAAAAAGGCATTTCAATTGTCCAAAAAGACACAAAGACATTTTCTAAATAAATGGAAACATGTATGGGACATGTCCGGAGTAAAACTAAGTTAATTGGAAAACAAAAGGGATTTAACTGAGGCTCTAAATTAGTGATTCCAATAAAATCCAGTTATGGCGAGTTCTCAGACAATTAGTGGGGGGGATTTCCTTGTTGGGCGAATTCGGATTGGATGTTGACAATCCCAAGGAGAGGATGCGCCTACCTCTTGAGAGGTGGCGCATTCCTCTTGTGTTAACTGCTTCTTAATCCCATCAATTAAGAGAAGAACTCCCTCTCAACTAGCTCATGCACCCCAATCTTCTTCAATTGGCAAAGGCGTCCTATGGGTCCATATTTTCTATTTAAGCAAGGCCTTTTAACCTCTTTCAGCATCAAAAAGTTGGAACCTCTACTTGCATTGTTGTAATACTTTTCTAATTTTTGGCATTAATAAAAAAGGCTTTGGAGGTTACTCTATTGTGTTCATTGGTCGTTTGTATACATGGTGCTCTATGAACTATTGAGGTAATAAGTGAATTTTCACAAGCTTGTTTATGATTGGGATTATTGGCCTTTGAAGGGAATTGTATCCCAATAGGGTAAGAAGTAATACGTGTATATTTGTTTCTTATTGTTATTAATATAAGAATGCTAGGATATATATGATTGGAACCGTCTAAATAGACGACTTTTTAACTTTTCCAATTATTTGTGGCTGGAATTCGGTTATTTTTTTCTTAAATTTAAATGTTTATGCAATTTAAATTGTTTTTAAGTGCGGAAACAAATGCAGCACTGTCATAAACCCTTGGGGAAACTAAATCATGCAAGTTTAATAATTGTTATATGGAATTCCTAGAAATCATTACCAGATTCACCTAGAAACATTACCGGAAAAAATGAACAAAACTGTGAAAAAAAAGTCGCCACTTTAGACTACACCTATATGATTTTCTTGTTTGAATGCATATTTTCTAAGTCTCTTTTATTTGTTAACACTAGCATTTGATCACTGTTTGAAAGTTTTATGTGAGATTTCTTGCGGGTTTCCTAAGCTGGAGGATTGGATGAGCATGTTATCTCTACTTCTCCTCAAGTAAATACGAAGGTAGCATAGTCCCCCAGATCCCACTAAACCATGGTTTTAGTTCTTCTGATTCAAATTTCTAATATTTCTCTATGTTACTAGTTCTTTTTTATCCTAGATATATATTTATAGAGTTGAAATTTAAGTAGTTCTAGATCTCAAATATTAGAGGTTAGCATACTTCATAATTTTATTTTTAAGCTACATTTAATATAGTAAATGCTTCTCTTTTTTTTGCAAAGTTTACTTGTATGTCTAAAGAGCTTGAACAAAGAGAAGTTTTAGTGCTTAAATTCATATCTAGCATATTAGTGCTTTGCATTTTCTTGCCATCTCTCAAAAGAGGGAAGCAAAGATCCTAAGAAGGAAATATTTTTAGCTTACCTTAGTTAGATTTTTGCATTTGATTCAATCTTTTAACTTAATTTTTTTGTAATTTTGTAGTATTTCCCTTAGACACTCTTAAAGTGTTTAGGGAAATTTTCTACTAATTCTTGTTTGTCGTTTTTTAGCTTTTGAAGGATAGGTAGAGAGGCAAGATGCGCAAATTTTGAAGATTTTGATAGCCATGAACCTGTTGCCGCTGCAACCTTTCCCAAAAATATTTTTCAAAGATATTTTTTGCCCCCCTTTGAAGACCTTAGTTTCTCCTTAGATTTCTTGATTTTGATTTTCAGCTTTTTAGTTTTTCTGTCCATCATAAAGTTTCCAAAAGTTTCAATTTTCACCAAGGGAGAAAGTCAAATTTTGACCCACAGCAGCGGGCGATTTCTCAGTTTCGAGCTACTATAGCAGGCTCTTCTTTGTTTTCAAGCCGCTATGGCAGACATACTCTTTGTTCCACAACCGTCATAGCGAAAGGATTTTCATGATCGGACTGCTATAGTGGGTGTTATTTGGTTTTGTGTTCCGATGTCTGTTTACTCCCACTACGTCAGAGAGCTATTGGGGTTGCGTCCGCTACGATGACGAGCTGTTGTTTCATATTTTGACTTGGTCTCCGGGAACCGCTACGTCGGAAGTTTCTTCCAGTTTGACCCACTACGGCGGGAGGGTATGCATTTTTGTTGCGGAAGTAGTTTCCGATGCAGGCCGCTACGGCGAGGGTTGTTCCCGTTAAACTTCGATTCTAGTGGGACCCACCGTTATGAATGATTGTTGAGCTTGGAGCCGCTTTTGCAAATGCATCTTTGTTTTCTCTCCGATGTGATTTTTACCACCGAGCCGCAAGGAGATTGCAGGGAAATTGTGAATTGTGAGCCGCTATTGTGAATGGAGCAGGATGTTCAAGCCGCCATGTCGAGGCGTTGCCCATGATGACTTATGTTTTCTGGCCTGCGAGTGTTTAACACCAACGGTGTTTGGGGTTTGTGCGTGTAAGGTTTAATTGAAATTTAAAGCCCTGAAAAGCTTTTTATTTTCCAAATGCAAAGTCTTTTATCATTTGTTTTTACGGAGTCATTTTGGATTTGGAGAGCGTTTCTCGTTCGAAACTTACTATGCGGAGGCCTTGGTGGAGGTCACGGGGCTCATGCTCGCCAGTCATTTTCAGTCGCGGAGTGAATTTTCTGACTGGCAGGTAGGTTTCTAATCCTTTTTCCAGTGATTGATTTGTCAATGTTGGTAAGCTGCCCGTCGTCGATGTTGGGTTAGGTTTTGGCCCTGTTTATAAGGGGGTTTTAAGCCAGTTTTCTCCTTTAGGTTTGTTTGTTTCTTTTTTGGTCTGCCCTGGTAGTAACTCACCTACAAAGCCCGTCTGTTTATTTAGAAGCGTTTTCCACCCAGTCGACTAGGTTAACAATAGGTGTTTAGAGAACCGATTTTTTTGTCAGCATGAGGCATTTTTTAGTTTTCCATGATTCGCACAGAGTCGGGGGGTGGTTAGTTTGTATGTATTGGTCGTGGGATTTTGGACCTAGATTTACACTGAGATACTACCGCGACAATCCGAAGTTTTTCTGTACCTGTGGGAGAATTTTAGGGTCATTTTGGGGGTTTCATATTTTAAAGTAGAGCTCGGAGGATTAAATAGTGGTTGCCCGTATTCCAGTGTGGTTTTATAGCCGTAAACCTGAGCCGTGTATCGTATTGTTGTTTCTAATGGAAGGAATTGATAAAGTAAGAAAAATTTAGGGTTTTGTGATGCGGTTATGCATATGTATGTTCTTGTTATTGCTTACATTAATAATCATCGTTTGAAATATGAACGCTAAGCCAAATCCATTTTGCAGGTACTGTTAGGATGCAGAAACCATGACGAAGAAGGGGAGGAAGAAGCTTAAAATTATTGAAAGCGATTCTGACACAGATGTAGTTGAAGTCCCGCCGGCGTTGAAGACTGAGATAGTGTACGAAGACACTAAAGCGGTTAGAGGAGCAGATCCTGAGCTGAAATCGGGCCAGATCTATCCTATGTTGGCTGAAAGGAAAGTGCCAGAAGTTGGATTAGGAGATCTAGATCTATACGAGAACATTTTGAGGTCTGGCTTAACCAAAATAGCCACTAGATCAGAGATTTTTTCTTGCGCGGAGGTCCTTGGATGGTTGCTGCCCAAAATAGATACTATAGGAATGATAATAAATGATGAGGAGCGCAAGCCTATTGCATCATTCGCACCCGCATTCATTTCAAAGGCATACAGTCTACCAGAAGCAGAAATAAGTGTAACAAAGGAATAGGTCAAGAGTCTGAAGTTTGACTATACAGCCACAGCATAGGGAATGGTGGCTGAGGGGAAGACCTTCAGACATAAACAGTCAGGGGAATATGAGACAACCCATCTCTGAACCCCTTTCAGGATAATAGCGTTAATGGTAAGTAGGCTGTATGGCAGGGCTGATGGAAAGACATATAATTTTGGATGGATTCCCCTCATGTATTATGTAGTTATGGAGGGGAAAAATTTTAACTGGGAAAACATAGCTACCAGAAACTTGTCCAAATGTGTCAGGGCAACCCAGGAGGGTTTGAAACAAAACAGATCAGAATTTGTTATGACATCTTCCTTGATGGATTGTATACTCTATAGACACAAGTTTGAGAAGCTTAATTGTGTGCGGAAAGAGGGGAGGGCCCCTATATACGTTGCATATCAGATTTTGGGAGCCCATAAATATCACAATCATTACCAGTTGATTTGTGAGGAGTTCATAAGGCCCCTGTATAAGATGATATTTCTGGAAGATTGTCCATGTCTGTCAGAGGGAGCAGTAGAATCAATCAAAGAGCATGGAGATTATTTTTTCACAGAAGAAGGAACGTATCTAAGAATGTATGGGGGCACCAAGGCACCCTTACTACTGCCCATGTATGTAACAGACTACGTAGCACACAAGGAGGCAGTTAGACAAGTATTTCTAGATGGTTTTTGGAAACTATCTGTTCGAAATCAAGAAAGTTGTGTTCCCACCTATACCTTTTCCACGCCTCAACATAACCTCATAATTTCTCTCTTCTTTCCAATGCTATAAAGTATTATATGAAAACTTGTAAGATTTATGATCTTATCCTTCAAAGGATCACAGGAATTCCCAAAAAATTAAATTGTAATAAATCATAATAAAAGAGATAAGTGGGATACCTAGCACCCACAACCCATCCCCCAAAGGGGATCCATGTCATCTCCTTTTCGTGGTGTGATTGTTAGATTAGTTGTTTTTTCTCCTTTGGTTAGCTTAGTTAATTTCATTTTTATAATTTGTTTTTTTTGCAAATAAATAATAACCTCTATGCTTTTCCCTAAGTACAACACTAGTTGAAAGGGATTTCCCAAGTAAGTAGTGTTTGGAAAAGAGATTCATAGATAATAATTAGATAACATTTTCATTTAATTTCCATCTTTCATTAAAGTAACGAATCTGACTATGCATTCCCGAAGTACCGAAAGAGCTTGCTCAAGTATGGGAAAAGATATTCTCAGCCTTTAAATTAGTTAAGCAACTTCACATTTGATTAACTCTAAAAATAACCAATGCTTTGGACCTCTGCGACTTGTTCGGTCAGCTGGTCATACCAAAAAGGGATTAGAGTGACTAGTAATTAATCCACATTATTTAAAATTAACTCCCATAGACTAAAACCCAATGTCTCATTTCTTTACATCCTATGGGAAAAGTTTACAATGAAGCACGAACCATTATATATTGACCATGGGGATCCATCAGGATGCATCCTTGTTTGTTGTAGTGTTGGACACACCCCTACGACTCTGATCTATTCCACATTTCACGTGTAGAACCACATTGGGTAAATTTGGGAATATTCCTTGTACCCTTTGAGTATATTTAGAATCTATTTTCCAGTAATCAAGATCATTTTCGATTAATAAAATTTATCAAGAATAATCCACACCTTAATCCACTCACTAATAATCATAAAACTTACCAATGAGACAATGCAATACTTTCTCGACACAACATCACCTTGCACTCTACAAGGATCATATCCATATTAGGCATTGATCTTTGACTTGCTTACTATCTTCCATTACGCATAATGATGATATTGATGTATATGTTGTTGATATAAATTCTTTCATATTGTTGTTGTGGTTAAAATCAATTAACTCCTAGATTAATTTTTGTTTATTTCATAGATTAACAACCTTAGATTCTTTTTTTAGGGACCACCCCCCTTGGTTGCGCTAGGAGTTATCCTAGACGGAAAAGTCAAGATCAAGTGACAGTACTTGGCTCTAGATTTCCCCCATGGTCGCACCCAATGGCTTGAATATTTTTGCCACGTGACCCTAGGTGCAAATTAGGCGACAACAGATTGTCGCCGTTTCCGGGGATAAATCTTTATATTCTTGAAATATGACTTTTGAATTTTCTTTTTTTTTTCTATGTTTAATGTATGTAATGAATTTGTGAAATTGACTAAGATCATATGGCGAGTCCACTATCTTTAAATTCACCAAGGCATTTCACAAGAAGAAGCTCTCAAGGTTTGCTTTAGTTCATTCATGAACCTAAACAGGTTTACCATAGGAGGAAAAGCAAACTCTCTTATCATAAGATGCTTGAAGATATTAGATCGGAGTCACTTTCAGATATTCACCTTTTATTTGAAAATAAGTCAAAGCTAGTAATTTATTAGTAGAAATGGCAAACATTTCTTTGTTTGAAATGTGCAACTTACCCCAACAAAAGGAAAAGTTGTTGAAAGCACTTGAGACACCTATAACGAAAACCAAAGATGGTGACAAGTCTAAGGAAGAAATTTGTGAAGAAAGTATAGGGGGGAAGTCTAAATATAGAACACCAGCATTCCTGCTTACCTTTGAAATATGCAATTACAATGTGCATAACTGTTTGGTGGACTCTGGAGCATCAGTGAATGTTATGCCGCTTTCAGTCTGCAAGCAGATAAATGGTCAACCCAAGCCAACTACAGGACAGGTTGTCCAATTAGATAGGACTGCAGTTAAAGTGATGGAGAAATGGAAGATGTCCTGATACGTTTGTCACTAGACGAGAGGGTTTGCCAGTATATAGACATTGTGGTAGCAGACATCCCGTACGTATATGGTTTGGTTTTGAGTAGGGACTGGTCAGGGAAACTAGATGGTTATTTTTCTTATGACTGGTCACATTTGTGGTTGCCCTACGAAGGTTGCCAGAACCAGATAAAGGTGTTGAGGGAGCCTCAGATGAAACACAACGTAACACAATTGGAGGGGAAGAATGAACCAGTTAACTCTGTTTTGGGAACTATTTTCTTGAGCTTGAACCAGGAAATTATCAAGCTAAAGAAGCCAGTGACACATCATATACCCAGCCCAATATCCTTCAGTTTTCATGGGCTGATAAAATCGATTGTAATATAGTAGAATTAGTCTCAGATGTAGATAGTAGTTCTAATTCAATAGGGGTAGAAAATAAATTTTGGATTCTTTATTTTGATGGTTCCAAGACCTTGGAAGGATCAGGAGCTAGCTGTGTCTTGATGGATCCTAAAAAAAAAAATAAATATTTCATTTCCTATAGATTAGCATTTGAGTGCACTAATAATACAGGTGAGTATGAGGCATTGGTCCAGGGACTTAAAAAGGCAATGGCATTGAAAGTAAAAATCTAAAAGTGTATGGAGATTCTGAAATCATTGTTAAACAAGTCTGAAATAAAATTCATTGCATATCACCACATTTGAAGGCTTATCAAAATGATGGGATTTACTAACAAACTTTGATGCATTCAATATCACTTCAATTCCTAGATTAAAGAATGCAGCAACTGATCTGTTAGCTACTTCAGCTGCAAGGTTGGTACCCACAAATAAAAGATGTTCAATTGAACTGCTTTTCAGGCCTTCCGTTCCGAAAAATATCACCAATCTGAGGGTGTTTAACGATGATCAGCAAATTTTGGAATGTCTAATGAATGACGAAACCTTCAAAGGAGCCATAATAGATGATGAAGAACATCAAGCGAACCTCCAGAATGGAAATTTTATTCCTAAACGAGTTCGAACGTTAGAACAAATGTTCGATCTGGAAACCAAGTTTAGAAGACCAGCAAATGTCAAGACACACAGTTTGTCTTTGCAATTCGAGTTGATAAATCTAGGGCCAGAGCCTGATCCTAAATATGTGAACCCAGGGAAGTGTTGTTCACCAGTTTGTTTAGACAATACAAAGATGTATTCACTTGGACATATGAATACCTCAAAACTTATGACACGAAAATTATACAGCATGTCATTCCAATCAAAGTTGGAGTCAAGCCTTATCAGTAGCCTCTGAGAAAGATGCACCCCAAACTAGAACCTCTAATTCAAAGTGAGGTGAAGAAGCTTCTTGATGTTAAAATCATATTCAAGGTTAGACATTCAGAATGGGTTTCAAATTTGGTGCCAGTACTGTTGGGTAAAATTATCACTACTTAATTTACCTTCAATTTAATTATCGACCGGGACACGTAAGCTTTGAGTTGCTACACTATATGTGCAGGGTAAAATAGTTTAAAGATCATGCCTAGGGTGGCTTCAATCTACTCACACACAAAGAAAAAGAATGTAGTTCATGAAACTAACTACTCTATTGAGCAACCAAGACCAAAATTTGTTAAATCTAATCTAGGGAAAAGAATCAACCTGCCGAGTACTGTTTACAATCCAAAAGTTTATCAAATCCAATTAATGAAGCCTAAAGCAATTTCAAACTATACTAATTGTTAATCTATTTTCCAAAAGAGCAACTAAGCAATCAAATGGTTCATTAGAGGGAATCCTACTTGTCAAGAGAGATCTTCATATCTCTAACCTGCCTACAAAAAGAATGCTATTTGATCAATCTTAATGTCTCACACCATTCAAACATAACCTCTAAGACTGCCCCATCATCCATAAAGAAATCTATACCAAGTACAATGGCTCTTCTTCAAGACCTAGATTTTTATTACTTTGAAGACTACCAACCCTAATTCACACCAACGCTATCATTCACAAACAATTACTGAAATGAATTTGCCTTTTTACTAACAAAAGAAACAACTCCACTTGTATTCTATGCTCATAAAAGTATATTGAAAATATTCAGACAAAACCATATTTCACTTCAATTTGACTGACCTACAAGATTTATCATTAAGCTATGAACAATAGAAATCAACGTGTTCTAGCGAATACACACTGCCAAATATTAATGAGCTGTAACTTCATCTTTCTAATCTCACTCAACTTTCTCAATCTTCTATACAACAAGTTTGAAAATACTCACCTATAAACCCTATGAACTCTGTAAACTCTAAAACCTTTGTAAATTCTATAAATGTTGCAAGTCCTTTAAACTCTTTAAAACTCTACAAATCTTTGAAACACTTTAAAGCTTTGTAAACTCTGTAAACTATAAGAACTCTGGATAAGAAGTTTAACCATTCAATGCTCAGTACTATAATATGATCTAATTCTGGAAATGAAAGAAGAAGAAATCTAGATCTATCTACCCTCACTATTCTTCAAATATATATTCCACCAAATCGAACCTACAAACAGAGCTGGAAGTAATTAAATACTCTATCTAAGTATGTTCAGTAACGCAACCAAACCTATCCACATGCATTCAATAACATAAACCAATTCAATGTAAGCATATATATTTCCCAAATCGTGAGTTGATAAAGCTACTGGCATACATATATAAAAGACAATATCGGGAAGAAATTATGCAAGTTTGCTTACAGCAATGAAAACAAAACAAAACTACTCACAAATAACAAGAGTTGAAGGTGGGCCCGGCTTTCAACACTTCCAGATCTGAAATTGAAGCTTTAAGAAAGCAAATGCAGCAATCGATCCATTAATTAAAAATCAGAGTTTTACAGTATCTCCCATCTCATCCTTCTAAGGATTTATTTATACATCAATAGATGGATAAGATCCATCCCAAAAATCAGAAATTCGTACAACCACCCAGAAAACGACCAACACCAAAATATGGAAAAACCACGTCTATTCCAGAAAGGATTTCTCCACATTTGTTCAGAAATTATGAAAATTGCCCACAGTTAAGGGTAAACGGGGCCATTCATGAAGTGGGTTTTGAACCGTTTTGAATAATTCCCAACCAATTTCTCAGAAATTGAGCCCGAAATTAGGTTCCTGATTAATGACGGGAATGCCCTTGCCAGATTGCTTGAGATTAGGGCCACGACTTCTAGAGGAAACAAAGAATTTGAATGATGACTGATAGCTCATAATCCATATTGAAACGACCAAACATAAAATCCATGCGTAATTTTGGACAAATGAATCCTCCAAATATTTGAACCAATCAATACATGCTCAGTGAGTGTCGGAACAAGTGTCGGATCGAGTAACCAGAAGAACCACTGCGTGGAAAACAAGAGTTTGTCAATTGATCAGCATTCAATCAAAAGCTAAAGTTTCATTTATGAATTGAAACCCATCAAAATGATAAATAAAGTAATAAGAAATGTCAAGAATTCACCTGTTAAAGCATCTTGGAATGTTACCCTTGAAAACGCATATTCAAGCACAAAACATAACAAAATAAAGTCAATATACTTGATCTCATATAGCTTTGAACTAGGAATAGGGTGCTAGACAAGCAAAAATAGGAGGTCATCAAGTACGAAAGAAGTCTCGAGAGATCAGACTTTGTGTTGATTTTAGAAATCTAAACTATGCATCTGATAAAGACAATTACCCTATCCCACCCATGGAACAGATATTACAAATGGTCTCAGGTTCTAAGCTATTTTCTCTGTTAGATGGATTCTCAGGCTATAACCAAGTGTTAGTAGCAGAGGAGGACAAACTGAAGACCACCTTCAGAACCAAGTGGGGGACTTTTGCATATAGAAGAATGCCCTTTGGACTCATTAACGCTGGAGCAACTTTCCAAAGGGCTATGGATATAGCTTTCCGACGTCTGATTGGCAGGAGTGTTGTGGTTTATTTGGATGATGTCATGATATTTTCTAAGAAAAGAGAAGAACATGTGTTTCATTTAAAACAGATTTTCTAACGTTGTAGAAAGTATGGCATTTCTTTAAACCCTAAGAAATGTATGTTCGTTGTTACAGAAGGAAAGCTTTTGGGTCACGTTATTTCGAAGAAATGGATCTCAATAGAACCAGAAAGGATTAAAGCAATAGAACATATCCATTTACCCCATAATAAAAAGGGTATGCAGTCTTTTATGGGGACAATAAATTTTGTGCGAAGGTTTGTGCCAAACTTTGCTCAAATAGTCAAACCTTTGCAACAAATGATCAAGCAAAGTGTTCAATTCAAGTGGATTGATTCAGAGAAGGGTGCATTTAACAAGATCAAGACATCAATAGCTCATGCACCGTCCCTTAAAATCCCAAACTTTGAAAAAGACTTCATCTTGTACACTTTTGCTTCTGACGAATCATTAGCAGCGGTGCTTACGCAGAAAGAAGAAGGGGGAGATGAGTACCCCATATTGTTTATGAGCACTGGTCTGCAAGGAGCTGAATTGAATTATCCCGCAGTTGATAAGCAAGCTTATGCAGTTTTTAAGGCGGTGAAACAATCTAGACCATATATACTAAAGAACCGTACCAAAGTGATAGTGGAAAAAGAAGTATCCTCCCCAAGATCAGAGACCTCCAAATCAACTAGAAACAACTAATATGGTAATTGATGAGGTTCCTCAATATTGTAGAGCTTGCAAGGATTTCCATGAAGAAGCTACTTGCCCAAAATTTAGTTATCGAACTAAACAAGAGCATCTAGATATGAACAATTTCCTGGGATACCCAAGATGTCTAGATTATATAAATGTTGTAGGTCACACCCATCCTATCTCCAAAGAAAAATGGAAGCAAGCCAAAGAATATAGTCAAGAGAAAGATAATGAAACTAAAATATTTGGGGAGAAGCCAACTCCTGATCAAATTATGGAAAACTACAAAAGGGTCATCTATCAGAGATAAAAGAATGCAACCCCAACTAAGTCAAATTAGTACACCCCCAAGGTAAAGACTCTTCCTCCATCATATCTAAATATTGATTTGGGTAATTGGTTATCAAATTTTAAAATTATGTTCCAGTAATTGAAATTCTTAAAATCCCAATCCAAAGAGACATATTCATGAAAACCTTAGAAGATCCTAGGGAAAGAGTTCCAGATAAGTTTATAGAGAAAATTGTTGATAAGACGAAAGAAAGAGCTTTGGAAAAGCCCCGGGAAAGCACCTCTAAAGATCAAAGTAACTTCAATGAAGATACTCCAGTTATCTTGTATAGCATGGATCCTAATAGAGAAGATCATCCTGCTTTCTATGTGTCTTTAATTGCTAATGACATGTTGTTACATAACTACATGCTTAACTCATGTGAATCATCCAATATCATGAATAAAAAGGTCATGGAGAAGTTAAATCTCAATATTACAAGACCATATCAAAATGTTTATGCCATGGATTCGAAGGAGATTGGTGCTATGGGGACAATCCTAAATTTTCAAATCAAATTAGCAGCATACCTTGATATAAATTTGACCACGGATGTAGTATTCATTGATGTGCCAGACAGATGGGGAGTGTTGATATCAAGAAAATGGGTTGCATCTCTGGGAGGATGCATTCAAATGGACTGGGCCTATGCCATGATTCTCGCTTCAAAGGATGCGCATATCAGGTTGTATAGAGAAAAGGAGAGGAAGTATCATTTTGAGGATCCAAATGAACCAAATAATAATATTATTTATCATACGGACAATATTAGTAACTATGTTATCTTGTCAAACTTCTTAGCACTTATCAAAGAAGAAGTTATAAATGAAAAGGTTAGTGAAGTTTGGAGAATGAGTTTCAATGGTGCAAATTCAAAAAAAGGAAAAGGGGTGTTGATTAAGTTGTCATTGATGCCAACATAGGACTTACAGTGGCCCCTCAGGTTGTCATTGATGCCATTAAGGTCCCCTACAGTGGACAAGTTTGATGAACATGTATGAGTTGATTATGGAAATTTGCATAGGTTTGGTATGGGGTTTTATCACCCTTTACCCACACACAGTGGCCAGTTGGATGGTAGCTTGATGGTTGATTGATTGGGATTTGTATCCCATTCATTGATGGTGTGTGCTCTGTAGCACATGGTGGTACAAATGACCTATTATGTGGTCATTTGTTGAAGAGGTCGTGAACCCCACTACGTGCACTTGATGATGACCTTGATTCCCTTGTTGGGGTCATGGAACCCTTGGAGATGGTTATTATGCATGGGAAGGTTTGGCACCCACATACATGGTGGTATGATGGTCATGATAGAGCTTGAATGCACCTTTGTACTTGATAATGGATTCCTATGTGATGGGCTTGAATTCCATGGAAAGAATCTTGTTTAAATATTATATTATATCTTTGAAAGAGTGCCTGAAACCCTTGCATGTTTTGCCTTGGGTCTTGAACCCACACACTTGGTAGCTTGTTGATGGTAATGTATGGTCCTCTTGGTGGTTATATCGATAGTGGGATGTAGACGGAGGTAGATCCCATGGACATGCCTTGTTATGTTGAAGAAGACTTTGAAACTCTTGTAGTTGGTGGTATGGTCTTTGGCACCCTCATGTGTGGCGTCTTTAACATACTAAAACAAATTGAATATTTTAAGGTTATTGTACCGTGTGTTTACAAATAAACCCATCATAAGGAGATAGTCATCATCAAGCAATCTATGTTGATATATGGAGCGTATTCTAACTCCTCATGGTTGAAGAGATATGAATTTTTGAAGTTGATATGGTAAAATTACCCATCTTGTAGGGTCAACCGACTAAAGAAAAGAGGATTTAATTATCTTTTAATTATTTAATTCTTGAATTGTCTTGCAAGTCGTCCCATTGAATTAAAAATTAGAAAATATAAGTGAAACATGTCTCATTTTGGAGTGTAAAGAGTTAAAGTTTACAAGCTCTGAAATTCGGTTAGATGATTGAGACAGCCGCAGAGGATTGGTGCAGCAGGAGTAAAGTTCAAAAGTTTTATGTGAATTTTTTTTTCCTTTTTTCTAAGATTTGTTTTAGATATCTACAACAACAGATAGTGTATGTCCTCTCTGAATTTTTGGGCTTCCACAGTTGAAAAGTCTATCTTGAAGAGACATATGTGCAGTATTTATTAGGGCATCCAATTTACAACAGTAAAAATGGATTCAACCTTGTAAGTGAAATGGAAGCATGTAAGAAGGCAGTTTGCATTCTCCGGGATCAGTGATAGCAAAGTTTTGAAGACCTTTAAAATTGCACAATCAACATTGAAGACATTCAGATCATGTTCAGGATTTCGGTGGGCCTCACACTAGAAGATTGATTCATTAGGGAATCCAAACAGCAGGTGTAAAGTTGTATGAAGAATGTCAAACTTGATCTTGATATCCTAACCATTGCTAGAAATATTATTTATGTTAAAGACAATTCTTGAAGGCATCTGAGGTTCATATGGTGTAACTCCTTGACAACTCTAAAAAATTTGCTAAGTCATTTGCAGTAGTCAAAATCAACAGGCAGTCCATATTTGAAGATTGTTGTAAGAATTAGAAGTTAATCCAAGTATCCATATATATATATAGAGAGAGAGAGAGAGAGAGAGAAGTGAAGAACAAACAACAATAAATATAATCTCTCATATAATCCCTACAGTCAACAATGGTGAAGTGATTCTTTTACACGGTGATAAAGTTTTTCTCATGCACAGTAATGAAGTGACCCATTTGCACTACGAAGAAGTTATCTCAGTCATAATCCAAGTAAGTACCTATTGCAGACATCTTCAAGTAGGTTTGTTGATAGATCTCAGTGGTTTGTCTAGCTGAATGTGTAATGATTACAGCATAGAATGAAATTTGATTTAGACAATATTGAAGAAGGCTCAAGCTCTAATAACACATGATGGTCTATTGAGTATGGCTTGGTTGGTGAACATGATAGCTCTTGATGAAAAAAGTTACTAGTGTAGACCTATTTATGATTTGATTGAGTTGTATACACTTAACAGTAACATCCCAAAATAAAGATATATTGATCATATGATCAGACAATTTGATATGTTGTCTTGAGCAGTGACTTGGATTTATAAGTATATGAGCATATCTTGATGATGAGAAGATCTTGGTGATTGACTTGAAATTTGGCATACGTGTTGATGATAATTCTTGAGCAGCCGAGCAGATGAGGATGAGCATCGGTTGATTGAGTTGGGATAGATCACAAAGGGGCTTCAAATTGACATTAGACTCGCAAGTTGAGCCTTGCAACCTTGGGGATTGGATTCCTCAACCATTCTCAGTTGCACCTAAGAAGACCAAGCTGGGTCTTGGATTGAGATTTAGTGCTCTTTGTATCAGTTGGTGTTGATTGTAATCACAAAGATTGTAGTCATCCATGAACAATATATAAACAAGCTTACCATACAAATCTTGTGTCCTCTTGTGTTGTGTTTCTTGTTATGATTCAATGATCTAGTTGATGATATGATTATTGTTTTATAATTTATTAGTTGATGGATTCTTATGTAATGATGATGTAATTGGTAGCAACATATATTGATGAACTCTTCTAATCAATACAAGTTGAAAAAGGTTTTAAATTGTCTACACATTGATTCACCCCCCCTCTTAGTGTGCTCAGTGTGTCCAACAATTATTAGATCCGATCTTCACCACAAGCCTTGTAAGCTTGAAGGAGATCCATGGACACACAATAGAAGCAAAAGCAGAGTCCTCAAGCAATGATGTTCCAATATTTGATGTGACGGATTATTTCGGTTGGAGGAGCAAGATGAAATCCTACTTAAAGAAGTTTGGTGTTTGGGATATTGTGATCAATCCACCCATTCCATCCAATAAGAAGGACAATTTAGCTACACAAAAAGAAGCTAAGAAGGACAACACCACCGCCTTGAAGTTCCTCATGGATGGACTTCCCAACTCAGTTAAAAAAAGTGTAGGGGAATACACTTAAGCTAAAGACCTATGGTTCAAGTTGAAAATTGAATACCAAAAGGGAAGACAAGACATTGAAAAGACAAATCAGGAAACATAATTCAATCCCCCTGAAGATGTCAAACAGGAAAAAAAAAGAAAGAATTGGACTCCATTGAGGGTATGCATTCTTTTGATTGTAATAGTTGATGTATATGTGATGAAATTGAAAATGTTCTTGGAGAAGATGATGGAGATATGTCAAAGGCTACAAAGGAAACAACTCACACCTTTTTTAATATTGATCTCAAATCCAATTGGTTCATGAACACAGTCAATCTAAATCAGAGTGACTTCATGAAGTTTAAAAGGAGAACCTTGGACTCTTTCAATAAATATCAACAGAAGACCATGATACTGAAAGTAATACTTGTAAAACTTAAGCACAAGGATGAAGTATTGTAGGATCAGCTGGAAGACAAGAAATATGAAGTTGAACTACTAAAGACTAAATTGATCAGTCAAGTAGAAGAACAAGAAGAGCCTGGTGAAGATTCACGAGAACTTGAAGAAACAAGGAAGGCTAATGTTGATCTGAAGACTCGGCTGGAATAAGCCAGGAGGATGGAGGAAGTCTTGAGACACTAGTTGGATGAAAAGGAGAAGACTTGCCAAAAGTTGGAGATGGAGGTAGTTGGTCTCAGAAAGAAGGATATGAAATCTGATGCATATGTCAAGTTCAATAATAGTTTAATCATCTTGGATGAGATCTTGGATTGTCAAAGATCTCCATTTGACAAATCCGGTCTTGGCTACAACAAGGAAAGAGGAAAATCTGTGGTTAGTGCATGGTCAGGCTAAGTCCCCTGAAGCAATTCATTCTACGTCCAAGAATGAAAGCGAATCTCCTCGTCAAGAACCTGAACAACACAAAGAAGACTTCAGAAGATCAGAAAGACATTAAGAAGTTGTTCCCACTCCTCAATACAAATTCAGAAGAGAGACAATTCCAAAATGGAATCAGGCATCTAGGTGTGAAAACAGTTTCAATGGTTATTGTTATTCATGTAATGGTTTTGATCACAAAGATATGGATTGTAGATTCAATGATAAAAGAAGTGTTGGAAGTTCTAACAACATAGTCAAGTGTTGGACATGTAACCACATTAGTCACATTGTTGCATATTGTTGTACTATGAGATGTTATAGTTGCAGTGGCTTTGGGTACAAAGCGCAAGATTGCATGAATTCAAGAAGACAATCTATGAGGAATTCCTCATACACATCTGCAAGAAAAGCTTATGAACCATGGAAGAAGAATAATGCAGGGAGAAATACAACTCAGAAGATAAATACTTAGAATCAAGGACACTCCCAGGTATGGATGAAAAAGAATGAAACATTGAACGCGGATGAAGTGGATCAGTGTAAAGAAGATGGATACCATATGCCAATCCAATTCTGAGATCTCTGAAAGACCTTGAGCACCTTGATTTCATGGAGTTTGGAGGAGGAACTCAAAGGTGAGAGAGAGCAACTTATGGATCTTTCATTAAAGTAGGTTGGGTCCCTGGATCGTGATATAACTATGCATGTTGATAGGGGGAGCAGTGATCAGTTAGCAGTGACTTCAGAGATAGATGTGTGGTCACCATTTTCCATTGATGTCAAAGGCGGAGAGATGAAGATCAAAGGGGGAGCATAATCGTAGGGGGGGGATGAGTTGTTGTCATCAATGACAAAGGGGGAGATTGTCTATTAAGTTCTCGTTGATGCCAACATAGGACTTGTGGTGACCCCACAGGTTGTCATTGATGCCATTAAGGTCCCCTACAGTGGACAAGCTTGATGAACATGTATGAGTTGATCATGGAGACTTGCACAAGTTTCATATGGGGTTTCATCACCCTTTACCCACACACAATGGCCAGTTGGATGATAGCTTGATGGTTGATTGATTGGGATTTGGAGCCCATTCACTTATGGTGTGTGCTTTGTAAAACATGGCAGTACAAATGACCCATTCCATGGCCATTTGTTGAAGAGGTCATGAATCCCACTGCTTGCACTTGATGATGACCTTGATGCCCTTGTTCGGGTCATGGAACTCTTGGATATGGCCATTATGCATGAGAAGGATTGGCACCCACATACATCATGGTATGATGGTCATGATAGAGCTTGAATGTACCTTTGTACTTGATAATGGAGTCCTTTGTGATGGGCTTGAAGTCCATGGAAAGCATCTTGTTTACATATTATATGATATCTTTGAAAGACTCCTTGAAACCCTTGCATGCAGTGCCTAGCGTCTTGAACCCACACACTTGGTAGCTTGTTGATGGTGATGTATGGTCCTCTTGGTGGGTATATGGATATTGGGATGTAGATGGAGGTAGAGCCCATGAACATTCCTTGATATGTTGAAGAATACTTTGAAACTCTTTTGGTTGGTGGTATGATATTTGGCACCCTCGTGTGTGGGGCATTTGATGTCCTAAACACATTGAATATTTTAAGGGTATTGGACCATGTGTTTGCAAATAAACCCATCATAGGGATAGAGTCCTTGTCAATCCATTTTCGCTTATATATGGAGCATCTTCTAAATCCTTATATTTGAAGAGATGTCAGTTTTTGAAGTTGGTATGGTAAAATTACCCATCTTGTAGGGTCAGCCGACCAAATAAAAGAGGATTCAATTATCTTTTAATTATGTAATTCTTGCATAAAAGCACACTTTTGTAGAAATATTTATGAAAGTGGTAAACCATTATTTGTGTGGAGTCATGTTGAGTTGCATCTAAATACAAAAATAGTGCTTCACCACTAATAGCAGCATACCTACTAGAAACAAAGTCTTTTATTTAACAAATAGAGTTGTGCTTGCTTATATGATCATGTTTTTCTCATGTAAAATCCTTTTATTATGTAGTGTGGCATAATACCTAAGCTTTCCATTGTTGTGAAACCTGCTCCTCTGTGTAGTGTCCCTAGAACTACTATGATCCCCCTTGTTGATCTTGATTATCAACATTAATTTGATTTATTTATGGGAGTTACCCTCGATAAACAAAGATATTGCTAAATCACAATCTTTGGTGTCCTTTTTTTACCATACTTTTTTCAAATAAAGTAATTGCTTAATGTGATAAGAAAGATTTGATAGAGTCTAAACAAACTAGTTGGAAGGGTTGGCACATGGTGACTTCTAGGATGGTTAACCCTACACCCATTAATTAATTCAGTTGTGATCTAGATGTAGAAATTTCATGAATTTGTAATTCCAGTGGTGCAATATCTAAAAGTTCACCTTTCAATGAAGGTTTATTGGATATAATCCCTGTGAATTTCAACCTTAGGGTTGATTTGGATTATTAAATAACCACAATTAACAATGACAAATACTTCACTTAACTTCAATATAAATCACCAAGCAACTTGAAAAAATATACCAAACAAATGTACTACAGTGTCAACAAGTTACATTGCTTAGGGAACACTTTTCCATCCATAAAACATATATGAAATAATTTAATTAGAATATAATTTACAACAACAAATTTGTCCCCCCATTATCTTCAAGATATATGTTAAATTATTTAACAATTTCAACCCATGTTTTGTCAATTAGGGTGAACAATTGTTGAAACTTACCCAATCAGGAAGACAACGCAAACTTGAATTAAAATATTCAAGTACACAACCATTGGACAATTGAAACAATTCATTTAAATAGGCCTAATGTAGTGAATGTACATACTCAATTTATCACGTGTTGATACAATTCCAAACTCTCCAAACCTTTGGTTAGGGAAACCATGAAAACCCTAGCCACCAACTCCTCTTAGCTAGGAAATCACTCATAACCAAATTTGGTTTCTTTTTCAAAGATCCTACTTGACTCCTACACTTTCATACCACAAATGTGAAAGGCGTCTCATTCTCGCCTCTTTAACAAGCATAACAAGTAGTGTTATGGTTTCCAAAGCCTTAAACTTTAAACATAGCTACAAAAGTAATGCTAATTTTACCTTCTAGGGTTTATCACAAACCCTAGAATCCTTGCCTCCTTAGGTTGACACCCTAACCCTAGAATCATCTTTAAACTTATACAAGAACACTAACTCTCCAAGATAGAGTGATAATACAATGAAGAGAATATGAGAGAGAGAGAGATTGGTACACTCTGCTTCTCACATCTATAATACAAGTGAGTGATGAATAAATTGACAAGATCAAGTATGATCATCTCTAACATCTCTCTTTCTTCTTGGCTTCTCTGAGGGTTCCCTCATGAACACTAGCATTTAACTCCTATGGTTTTGTTATGAATCGTATCTTCTTGCTCCCTACAAGACTTCTCCAAGATAATACAAAGAATAGGTCTCGCTTTCCTTTGTTTATAGTAGAGGGATGTCAACAATACAATAGAAGACCGATGTCACTATAAACAAACTATCCATAAGAAGATAGAACTACATGCGAATCCCTCCTCCTACAAGTGAGATGTGTCAAGCTCCAAGGTGAAGACATCCAACATGAAAAACTCCAAGGCATGGATGCTCATCAAGAAGGTACAACACTCCATCTCCACCAGTCTCTAAAGCTCCAACACTCCTATGCCATGTGCTCCTCTAAATTAACAACGCCTATATGACCACTCCCTCAACCCAAGCATCCTCAAGTCAAGCACAAGAATCCATGCAAGCAACCAAGTGTGCCCATCCATTTAGGGCTCAATTCCCAACACTCATTGTTGGAAAATTAACTCTGAAGGTCCTCTTTCATATTTTTGGTGTGGTTTGATGATGAGGACTTAGACTTTGTCCTTTGTATATTTATGTATAAAGTGAGTTATATATAAATAAAGTGATGTTTTGTACTTTATAGAATGGGTCTCACTTAAGTTATTATTTAATAATTAAAGTGAATTAATTATTAAATGTGGGTGCATTAAATGATGGCCCTTGATTTTGTAAATGTATCTCAACCATCGAAAGGTGGTTACAAATTTTAAAGTATAAAACAAGAGAGAAATGACAAATTGAACACACCATTAATGGAGAGAGAGAGAGAGAGAGAAGGAATGCCCTAAAAGAGAGCCACAAATCCCAAGGAGAGGAGCAACACATTTCCCAAGGCAACCAGAAACGTACAACAACTAGTCTGACACAGGTCGTACAGCACACGTGTGGGCACATTTCCTGAGGTTTTGATGTTGCATTTATTGCAGATTGACAGGTCATATTGCTGCATTAAATCTTGGCATGTGTGGGCACATTTCCCGAGGCAAATCATACAGCAAGAAAGTATAGACCGTACAGCACGTGTGGGGGTCGTACATCTGATGCACAAAAATTGAGGTATTTTTTGTTGTTGTTTCAGTTTGGGAGCAATAAAATGATCGCCTTCAACAATGGTAAATCTAAAGAATTTCCTTACTTAAAACCAACTTGGAGTTCATATTCTTCATTTAATATGTTTCATCCAAATTATTCTAGACCTCCTCCCAGGTTGTGGGAAGGGTCACTACTCACAATACCTTTAGACTCAATACTATATTGGCAGGGTTGTGTGCATCCCTTTGATCCCCCTCTAATCCCATTTCAAGATTGTGTTTGGTTCACTAGCTATGAGATACCTCCCACCAAGACACCTTAGGTCATCCATTACCACTATTGTCATGTTATGCTTTCACAAATGGAAGCCCTCGTCGTCAAAATTTTCCATGACATGTTGATCTAAAATAAAAGCCATCCCACAAGGTTCTCAAACATTCTCTGATTAGGTTCCCAACATTCCACAATCTAGGAAATAGAACACGCACTTCAATGCATGTATGCACGTATCCTATGTGTTGGACACTCAACATGCTAAGACATGTGTCCTAAAACATGACATGCCAAATGTGTGTCTAACATATGCATTGGTAGTCTTCGAACATGTTAGACACCAATGCTTGTAGCACATGGGACTTTGCACACTATGAAGAGAACGCTCGACCAATCTAGAGTTGGGACAAATGTGTATGTGCACTCCAACCGCCATTATTTACAAGAGGGCATGGTTGAAAGAAAAGACAAAATTCCCCGATGGTATGGATGCTTGTGTGGATGATGGTGATCCTCTTATGAGGTCATTTTCCACAATAGAAAATTTTTGGATTGGAGGATTGGATATAGAGGAGATACCAGTGGCAATGTTAGTGATCCCAGGGAGTCTAACAAGAGGGAGGATATATGAACTAAGAGATTCTTCCATTCTATCAATATTTTGTAAATGCTCTAATTTCTATAATAATAATAATTTGGTCTTTGTCTATATTTTATTTTTATATTTGTAATATACACACGCACACACACCAAGCTAGATTTATCTTAACTCCAAATCTCTCAAACATCGAGAGAGATTCAAGAGAGATTAAATCTCTCGAGGTACAAACTATTTTTAGAGTGCAAAATTTGAATAAAGATTTGTGCCTAAAAAGATTTGATTCATTTCACACTTGATAGTTCCAAAGTTAAAATGGATCTAAATAAGCCTAATTATTACTAGCATAGATCCATCTTAGCTCCAAATCTACAGAGTGCTTAAAGGAATCAAATCCCTTGAGGCGACAAACCTTTCATCAAATTTTGCACAATAAAAAAGGGTTTGCACCTCAAAGGATTTGATCCCCTCTTGACTCTTAATAGATCCAAAGTTGGCATAGATATATGCTAGTTTATTTTATTATAATGATAAAAATACAATTATAGTTTTTCATTTTTAACAAGGTGAGTTTATTAACGTTAGATTTGTAACATATGGTTATAGATATACCTACAAACAGTAAAGAGAAATATAAAAAAATGCAACGATGAGAGTCAAACATCAATATTATTATTGATTAATTTTGAGTTTTGTAAAATAATGTATTAGACGAACATATAGACAGACACAGATGTTATAATCTCTTTAATATTAAGCCAATATATGTGTAAAGATGCTACCTGCCACCTCTCTTGAATATTGGGTATAAATTTAATATTGATCTATTTCGTAATTGTATTTATGTTTGTCTAATTTAATACAATTTTAATAAATTTTAATTGTTACTCTATATTATCTATTTTTTTTAACTAACTTGTGTTATACATCTCACCAACCCTAACTGTAGAAAGTGCCACTCACACAATACTGTATTATGTACTTGAATTTTCCTTACAATGTAATTTAAGAGCTGATATTTGATAATGTACATACCACTTTGTAAAACATTGACTCTAGTTCTAGTGTAAAACAATGAAAGGTACATCTATAAATGTGGATGTAGCCTAATTATATTTCTGGATTTAAAACATATCTTTTTAATTGCGAGTGGACATTAAATTTATTATTGTTAAATAATAATTAATTTTGTTGAGACAACATCTGCCAACACTGCCCAAGTTGTGTTATTACATCATGCCAAACTGGATTGTAGAATGCCTCTCAGGGCCATAAAATATGTCCCTTGTGTTTTGTTTTGGGGTCGCATGTCCAATGTCATATACTAGTATATGTGTACTAGTGTCATGTGACTTAGTCCGCAATAGAATATAACAAAGTTTGAATAACCACATATGCACACGTTTCCATAAAGAAACCTATTGAGTTTGAAATCAATATTCCAAATAGAAGCTGAATTGTTTCTGTTGATTGAGTTGCCATTGATGCCAACATGGGACTTACAGTGGCCCCTCGGGTTGTCATTAATGCCATTAAGGTCCCCTATAGTAGACAAGCTAACTACACCTATATGGATAATGGCATGTACCCTCGCACATGGTAACTTGTGGTTTTGAAGCTCATACTCAGATAGTTCGTGGTTCATATTGTTGGTTGATGATGGAGTCCTTAATTATGATGCTCCCATGCATATTGAATGATGATATCATCCTTGGCTCATACTAGATGAAGTGGAAAACCTCTTGGAGAAATGCATATGGTTGATTAGGTATTGGTACCCACATATGTATAAGCTTGGGCATTGGATCCCATTCGCAACAGGTGTGTAGCACATGGTGGTACAAATTACCCATAATGTGGTCATTTGTTGAAGATGGTGCAGCTCGTGTGTGGAGATGGAGACCCTTATTTGATTGATGATGACCTTAATACCCCTGGTGGAATTCGCGGTTTGTTGGCGTGTTGTGGAACCCATGCACATGCCCTTCGTATGATGAAGAAGCTCTTGAATCACTTGAAGAAGTATTGAAGAAGTGTTTGGACCCACAAGTTGGTCCTTAAGCCCACAAGCTTTATAAAGCTCATGTTTGACACTCGTTAGGGAGTTTGGTTTTATGATGAAGTCCTTGACACCGATGATGAGGTCTTTGAAGGTAACAAAGCACATGTTACTCTTACTCTTGGGGTCCATGATACTTTGATGCTATGATGAAGTCCTATGTGATGGACTTGAAAGCCCTTGTTTAAAAATGGTATGACATCTTTGAAAAGAGCTCTTGAAACCCTTGTGATTGAAGGTGTGGTCTTTGCATCCATCCTTCTAGGCTCTTGATAGTCTTAGAAACCCTTGATTGCAATTAAAGTACTTGAAGCAGCCATCCAGAGATTTGAAGTCAATTTTTGATGTCCTACACAAATTCAAGAAATTGAGAGTGAAAGACTTTGTGAATGCAAGCAAGACTCTCATAGAAGGAAAGTTCTCGTTAATCCCTTTCCGTTGATATAAGGAGCGTCCACTAACTCTTTGCAGTTGAAGAGATATGAATTTTTAAAGTTGACAATGCATTTTTTCACCCCATCATTTGGGCCAGCCGACCAAAGAAAGATTTAATCTTTTTTTATGATTTGTGATTTGGAATGACATGTCAGCCTCATAAGCCTTCAAAGATGAGTATAAATATAAGAAGAAGGGCACCTCATTTTTTTGCATGAACATGGAAGAAAATAAGGTGCATATCTGAGGTCTGTGGGTGTGGACATGCTCCATGAAAGGAGGGCGAAATTGCAGATGAAGGCTGAGATTTCTTTTGGGCTTTGATCCTTTGTTTTGCACGGACTAAGAGCAGAGTTGAAGGGCTTACTGGATTACAAGTCTATTACACGTTTTGGGGTTGTTTTGGTATATTTTTGAAGTATTTTTGGGACTGGATCTTGCACAGATTTGAAGGCAACATCTTGACTGGTTTTTGAAGACTGTCTATACACTTTATGAATTGTTTAGGGGTTGTTCTGGAAGGATTAGTTAAAGTCTGTTTTGGACAGTCTTAAGGACTTTTTTAAGGCATCTGTGGACAGTCTTAAGGACTGTTTGTTGAGGCATCTGTGGACAGTCATTCTTGTGATCAAAATTGAAAATTCATCTCGAGGCAGCACAGTGGAAGAAGAGAAGGCAGCATGAAGAAGGTAAGGCTGCGAAAAGGGGTCGTAAGGTCTGATTTAAGGCATCTGAAAATACACCTCAGTGACAATTGAACGTATAAATGCATCCAAGTTCAAGCATCTGAAGGTCACAAGAATGAAACAATAATATATAAAGGTATGCTACTTTGATGGTTCATCATATGATCAAGTCGGAGTTTGTTTAGCATCATTCCATGTTCATGTGGAGTCTGAACTATAATTCTTCAAACAAGTTACAAATCAGTCCTTAGTCTCATGTAGCTACAGGAAGTCTGCATTAAAGTTACTACAAGAATTTTGCAGGTATAATAAATGTTGTTACAGCAATTGGGTGACTCAATGTTTTGAGTACAAAGGCAAAAGTTGTGTGGCAACTAGAGGAATGACCATTTATTGTGCTAAAATATCTGAGGTCTGTGTATACACTAGAAAGTTCAGGAATGTATACACAAGAAAGTGCAGGAGTAAGTAAATCGATGATATGCTATTCTCGAAAAAACAGATAGCATAGACTGGATGCAAAACTAATTATCTAGGCATGAATTACAAACATAAGATTTATATCAGCTTGGCAGAGTTTTTCATTTGTGTCTATGACAAGAGATGATTTGAGCAAAGCATGTGGACAGTTGGTTATTGATAGCAGTGATTAGAGAATGATAACAGTAGTTGATGACTTGTGACAGCAGTAACACTGGCTTTGATTTGACAATGAAATCCATGACATGAAAGAGACATAGCTACAGGATTAACAGCTATAGGATCGAGTGATGCTTGACATTCATATTGATGAGCAGCTTGATTACAGTGACAAGACGGTTGAGCAGTAGTGATTGAGTTGTGATTGGACAATGAGAGATTGATATAAGACTTGCAAGCTAAGCCTTGCAACCTTAGGGATTGGATTCCTCAACCCTTTCTCAGTTGCACATGAGAAGACCAAGTTGGGTCTTGGATTGAGAGTTGGTGCTGATTGTGATCGCGAAGATTGTAGTCTTCCATGTACAATACATAAACAAGTTTACCATATAAATCTTGTGTCCTCTTGTGTTGTGTTATGATTCAGTGATCTAGTTGATGATATGATTATTATTTATAGTTGATTAGTTGATGGATGCTTATGTAATGATGATGCAATTGGTAGCAACATATATTGATGAACTCGGCTGTTTAATAAGTTGAAAAATTGTTTAAATTGCCTACACACTGATTCACCCCCCTCTCAGTGTGACCATTGTGTCCAACAACTTCAATAACCTAAAAAATAACCACAACCACATACACATGAGACACTCTTTATTGAGTTTAGGGAGATAAATCTCTCTCAGTGAGGACAGTCCATCAAAAAGTGAACTTTGCAATCAACCTAGCAAAATATGCAACATCTAATAGGAACTTCGAATTGATTCAACTAAGGTTCTAAGGAAAGTTAGACCTGTAAAGTTGTAACCCTTTGTTGCTAAAGAGGTGTCATTCTCAATACCAAATGTTTGCCATGGCATGGTAGAAAGAAATTTTGCTTCAGATATGCAAGCTACCACCTTTAATAAATACCCAAGCAAAGTGAGCTTGCCTTTGGTATTTGAATGAGAATGACCGCTAAACCAGATCTATGACAAGAACCTAGTGTTCACTGCCAGAATGCAACATTTATCATTGATTAGATATTTTGTAATCTAGCAAAATGCAATACAGTTGTCACTTTAAGAATGGAGTACATCTTCCAAGGGCAACAAGCAATCTTACATCTTCAGAAATAAATTCATATGACTTCTGCCCTTTTTCAGTTTTGAAGCAGAGCAAAGCTGGTATGTTACATACTCATTCAAATTTATATAAACTTAAAACCACACAACCAGATGCTTTGAAGAATATCCTCTATTCACTTGGAGTATTTAGTGCAGAATGCAATGCCTCTTCAAGATACTTCTCTGCTGCTGCATATTCCCTCCTCTTATCCTCAATAGCTAATGCAGCAAGTGCTTTGTCCTGTCCAATAATAGAAATATTTAAAATCACAAATGCTGCAAACCATGACTGCTTTACTGAGACATTATCGAGGGAGAATAAGTAAACAAGAATGAGGAAAAGGAACCATACAGGTGGCAAGTCTTGGTAACTTCTTAGAGTATCCAATAAGGGTTTTGTCTTCCTCTCTAGTTCATTCCGATTTTCAACCATTTGCATCAATACACCATGACTAATCTCTGGAGTATATCCCACTCGAGACAGCAATGCCTGCACAGAAGAGGAAGGAATCCATTTGAATGAACAAATCATATTTTAATATTTTGACCTCTACTGACAAAACTGGGACCCACACCAAAGAGCTCCAGTAGTAAACAGGGAAGCTTAGATATTGACACAGAAAAACATAGATATCCACTAGGGTTAAAGATCTACTTTTTGCTTGATAAGCAATATTTGGAAATTTTTATTTCTATGTGGCATTATTATAATTCTTGCAATAATACTAGCAATATATCATGTACATTTAAATTGTTTTCTAAAAGAGAAACGGGCACTGTATTCCCTACCTTATAGTTTGAAAGTTGCTGCAAGTATTGACGCTCTTTTGAAACCATGATCCTCAGGTTGGTTTGCCACTGTACCATCGGGCCCTCACGGCCAGCTATTTCTTCTTCCAATTGTGTAAGTGTTCTTTAAAAGACGGTATATATACATTTAGCTTTTTATTCAATTGCAATCATCCAAAAGAAGGGTAAAATGCTAAACGTATGATTGTGGCTAGCCTTTTATCTGTGAACATGACTATATACAATGTAGTTGAAATTGCACATCATAGTTTGTGTATAAGTTTTAGTTTCTTTTAAGGCATTTCTTGCAAGTTCTGAGATCATAAAACAGAAAATGCATTGAAATCTGTAAATTACCATGCTGTACGTACCGCTTCAAATAAGTCAGCCTTGCTATAGCTTTTCGTGTATTTTCCAGAAGAATTTTTGACTCCTTTTGTGCGCTGGCCCTCTTTTCCTCCACATCAGTTTTCCTCAAAGAAAGGTCTCCCATTGCAACAAGAAAACTACATTTTTCTCTACAAATCAGCCATAAAAAGCAGATAAAATAATGAAGAAACTGAGGAAAGGCCATGTAAAATGCTTACCTGCTCATTTCAGTGTCTTTGATATTCAACTGGTTCGAAACACTTGCAAGCATCTGGGATGATGTCACAGCATTTGCAGAGAGGTTTTCATGGGCCAATCCTGCGCTATCCAAAATCTCCCTTAATCTTGCAGCTGTAAGCAAGTGAATGACATCCGTAGTTTCAGTTAAGGTAAAATTGAAACTTCCCCGGAATTTTAAGAGAAGTTCTGTATTTTTTTCTTCCTTGGAATTTTCAGAAAACCTTCATCTGTTTCTGTAACTCTGTTACTTGCATTGCAATCAATATAAAATATTTTAATGAAGTTCTACATTCTGAAAGGAATCCAAACTTTGAATGATCTTGAGAATGAGTTTGATCCATTATTGTAACTGTGAACTGTATGTGTGTTAATATAACTTTAAGAATATTCTTTTCATGGAAAAAAAACTCAAATGTTGAAATTCCATTAAAACCCAGAATCGATTTCCAGTTCCAATAAATTATTTGCACTCAGATTTATTACACGGAAACCTTATTCCAAATCTGAAAATTTATGAATGGAAACACAATGAGATTTAATCTGAAAAATACAGCGGAAAACTGAACAGTAAACACACATTTGACACAGATTTTCTGAGCAATGTCCCTGGAAAAAACCCGAAGGGAACCCAGCCAATGAAAGAGAATTTTCTTAAGACCTCATGAAAAATAAATGCTGGAAATTACAGTAGTTCACTTCAGCCAATTAATGTAATGTACTTATCTCAAGTACAACAGTACAAACTCTTGAGATCTGTGCCCAGCACCTAGAAAATCAGGCCCAAGTTTCTGTACAATTGAACAGCACCCAGATGACCTTGATTTATGTGCCTGGTGTAGCCTTTACACAGCAAATCAGTCTCGATTTATGTGCCCACACTCAGGAACGTACAGTACAGCCTGTACAGAATTATCAGCTGCAACCAACCTTGAAATGTGTGCTAATACTCAGCCTCAATTTTTGTGCCAAAGATTGACTGTATGGTCTGCAACAATTCTGCTGTATGGTCCCTTTAACCAGACTGTACAGACTGGAAATTAATGCTGAGAATGCATTGGGATTTGTGCCACCAATATCTCTTGGGATATGCACCCTCACTGCTGCATACAAATTTCCTCTCTTCTTCAATCTCTCCTCTCAAAAATGCTCACCCACAATTGTGTCTAAACTCTCATACAATTCTCTTATTTTTAATGGGAGAATGACTTTGTTACTTCATCTTCCAAGTGACTTTGTCTCTTCATCTTCTGAATGACTTAGTCTCTTAAATTCAAAGGATGAGACAAATTAAACTAAATGAATTAAAAATCATTTTCACTCGCCAATTTAATAAAAAGTCACATTAACTTTATAACACTAAAGTTAATGTCTAGGAAAGTCACTTAGGTCCTTTCTACAATCCTAGACACCAAGCCTATGTAGAAGACCTCCCAAGCTACAAAATATAACACTCCCTCTTAGCGAGGGAGGTACTTCTGGCACCTCCTCCACCTGGTGTAGCCTTTACACAGCAAATCAGTCTTGATTTATGTGCCCACACTCAGGAACGTACAGTACAGCCTGTACAGAATTATCAGCTGCAACCAACCTTGAAATGTGTGCCAATACTCAGCCTCGATTTTTGTGCCAATGATTGACTGTATGGTCTGCAACAATTCTGCTGTATGGTCTTTTTAACCTGACTGTACAGATTGGAAATTAATGCTGAGAATGCATTGGGATTTGTGTCACCAATATCTCTTGGGATATGCACCCTCACTGCTGCATACAAATTTCCTTTCTCTTCTTCAATCTCTCCTCTCAAAAATGCTCACCCACAATTGTGTCTAAACTCCGATAGAATTCTCTTATTTTTAATGGAGAGAATGACTTTGTTACTTCATCTTCCAAGTGACTTTGTCTCTTCATCTTCTGAATGACTCTTAAAGTCAAAGGATGAGACAAATTAAACTAAATGAATTAAAAATCATTTTCACTCACCAATTTAATAAAAAAGTCACATTAACTTTGTAACACTAAAGTTAATGTCTAGGAAAGTCACTTAGGTCCTTTCTACAATCCTAGACACCAAGCCTATGTAGAAGACCTCCCAAGCTACAAAATCTAACACTCCCTCTTAGCAAGGGAGGTACTTCTGGCACCTCCTCCACTTGGATCTGTCTTCAACCCCAACACTCCATCCACTGCTGTAGTTGCTCCATCTGAACGAAAAGGCCTTTAAGCCACCTGCACTAGAATCTATACTAAAGACTTGTCCCTGCAAAACATGCTCCGAGGAGTCTCCTCAAACTCTTGAGCATCCAGGTGAGTCATCTCATACCAACTCAGTCTCCTGATAGTACTAGAAGAACCCACACAACCAACTATCCCTAATACTGGCACGAACTCTGAATCCAAGATCCCCTTAGACCCAACCACAGGCTGTCCCAACAACTTGTACAATCTCCCATGTCTGACACCAAGCACTCGTACTGTGTCTAGGGTAGCTCCCTCTAGATTTGTGTTACAAAAATCGGACCGAAACCAGTAAAACCGGCCGGTCCAACTAGTTTCGGGGCCTCACCGAGTCAAACCAAAAATGATTGGTTTCGTACGGAACCAGCCGGTTTTGACCTGTTTTACGGGTTTCGGTCCGGTTTCGACCGGTTCCATACATAACTGTACAACAACACTTAAGAGGGTATTTTTTTATTTTATTTTTTTTAAATTTAAAAAGTTGGTTGAGTGGGGAAGGTTCTAGTGAAATATGCTTAGTATGGCACATAGCAAGAGCACTTCTTGCAAATTTATGTATAATGGTTTGGATTCACATGGTTGCACATGATTGTATATATAATTTTTCAAAATTTAAGTAGTTTTTGTGTTTTTGTTGGACTGGTTTTGTGATCCGGTTTTTTTCCCGGTTTTGGTCCAGGTCCGATTTTCAGGGTCGGTCGGTTTGACCACCGGTTTGGCTTTTGTAACCTTGCTCTGGATATATAAGTACCTGTCCACATTGGAACACCACATTATATCCCTCATCCTCCAAAGTTGAAATAGAGAGCAAATTTACCTTCAACTCCATAACAAACAACACCTTACCACCTCTTGAGATCCTCTTGCCTCTAGCTGGAATTTCACACATCCAACGCCCTTCATTGCATGCATGGTGCTAGCCCCACAACCCACATGGCAGTCTGAGTCCTTCTTTGAAACGCAAAGAACTACTGACCTCATTCCTGTCATATGGCGAGATAAACCACTGCCCACAGCCTATGCTCCAATGTCCTCAAACCTTACACTACCACTGCCTGAAAGACAAGAGACCAGAGAAAATTCCTTCTCAAACTTTTTCATAATGTCGTCAATCTCAGCCAATGCTCCAGTCTGTGTCTCATCCTTTCCCTTGTTCTTTTTGTTTGGACATTGACTCACATAGTCCAGTCTTGTGACAAGCAAATCATTTCATTTTTCTCATGTCTTTCTTTTGTTTACCTAGGCCTTTCTTGGGCTTCTTCTTGCTCTTCCCTGTAAGAGCAACATTCTCCTCATCATCCCCATGCTACTGGTCTATGTGGCTAGCAGCCTAGCGCTGACCCTTAATTCCTCCTGAATGAAGTTGTCCCAAAGTCTAGTCCATGTAGGCATGTTCTCTTTGGCAACAACCGCACACATAAAGTCCTTTCATGGTTTTAAAAAACCATTCAAGGCAGTTCTCACCAACTCTATTTCCCCCACTATCACACCAACAGCACCCAACTCATCACATGCTTATGAAATCCGAGTAAGGTATGATGTGACATTTTCGGTCTTGGTCATCTTAGTATCTCTCAGCTCCTTCCTCAAAACCATTTTCCAGTTTTGATTATCACTTTGAAATAGCTTTGTCAAAGCATCCCACATGTTAAAGGCATTATTCTTACAAGTCACATGAGGTATCAAGTGGTCTTTCATTGCATCAAGAAGAATACATTTTGCCTTTACATTCTTCTTGTTATTTTCAGCAAATGCTTCAGGATCAGTAGGAATCATAACAACTTTCTTGGTTATATCCCATAAGTCAAATTCCTCCAACAATAGAGACCCTCTCCTCCCATGGAATGAAGTTCAATGCACCCTCAAGCCTGCCCTCAAACCGCAAGCCAAAAGTCATAGACATTTTCACTGACCAACCAAAAACAAACCCAAATCTACTAGGTGAAAAATCTCAGCAATTCTCTTGCTGCCCCTTGTGTCAAATATTGGTTATCACTGTTCAAAATTAGAGCTCCAGCTCTAATACCATGTTGAAATTTTGTTAAGACCCAAAAACGATTTTCAGTTCCAATAAATTATTTGCACTCAGATTTATTGCACTGAAAACTAAAAATTAGAAACACAATGAGATTTATTCTGGAAAATGCAGAAGAAAATTGAACAGTAAACACACATTCAACTACACATTTGACATAGAGATTTTCTGGGCAATGCCCCTAAGAAAACCTCGAAGGGAAAAGCAGTCAATGAGAGAGAATCTTAATAAGAGCTCATGAAGAATAAATGCTGAAAATTACAGTAGTACATTTCAGCCAATTTATGTAATGTACTTATCTCAAGTACCAAAATCCAAAATCCTAAGATCTGTGACCAGCACCTAGAAAATCAAGCCCAAGTTTTTGTACAATTGAACAGCACCCAACTGACCTCGATTTGTGTGCCTAGATGGTCTTTACACAGCAAATCAGTCTCGATTTGTGTGCCCACACTCGGGGACATATAGTGTAGCCTATATAGAATTATCAGTTGCAACCAACCTCGAAATGCGTGCTAATACTCAACCTCAATTTATGTGTGGGGATGTATAGTATAGCCTATATAGAATTATCAGTTGCAACCAACCTCGAAATGCATGCTAATACTCAACCTCAATTTATGTGCCAATGATTGATTGTATGGTCTACAACAATTCTAATGTACGGCCCCTTTAATCTGATTTTTAAAATGGAATTTAATGCAGAGAATGCATTGGGATTCATGCCACTAATATCTCTTGGGATATGCGCCCGCACTGCTGCATACAAATTTCCTTTCTCGTATTCAATCTCTCCTCTCAAAAAATGCTCTCTCACAATTGTGTCTAAACTCTCCTAGAATTCTCTTTTTATTAATGGAAAGACGGACTTTGTCACTTCATCTTCCAAGTGACTTTGTCTCTTCATCTTCTGAATGACTTAATCTCTTCAAAGTCGAAGGATGTGACAAATTACACTAAATGAATTCAAAATCATTTTCACTCACCAATTTAATAAAAAATCATATAACTTTATAACACTAAAGTTAATGTCTAGGAATGTCACTCAGGTCCTTTCTACATGCCTAGACACCAAGCCTACGTAGAAGACCTCCCAAGCTACAATATCTAACATCAAAGCACCTTCCAAACTTGTCTGCAATAAGCCTGTAAGTAATCTTTGATCGATCAATTTCATTTTTCATGTAGCACAAAATAAATTAGTAAAATTAAAGTTTCCTGTCATCGCTGAGACGAATTGTGTTTATTAATATAGCTCTCTTTCACTCAGTCAAATTTCATGATCTAGTAATTAAAAATCCCACATTTTGAGATACCTCTCCATTTTGAAATTGGTAGTCTCTCAAAGGTGTAGTATACAATCAGTTAAGATTGAGTGGTTTAATGAGGTCGGAAAGACACCGACAGACCTTCCCCATAGGGTATTCATCGCCGAATTTTCAAACTTTATCTGGTGGTATCGCACATTTAGTAGAAAATTTGAATTTAAAATTAAACGAATGCATTGAATAAAGATAAGTCACAAGGTTATGATATGCTAGGCAATAACAGTGGCAAGGGATGTCCCTTGATACGAGATACACTGTTTTGATCAATGTTGTGAGGCTCGGACAATAACAATGTCTGAATACAATACAAAAGGCAAGGGATGTCCCTTGATACAAGATTTACTATTTTGATAAATGTTTTGAGGCTCAGGCTTGGAAAAAACTCAGCCAGCCTGGGACTTGGCAAAACTTAGCGGTGCATCAAAACTCAGCTCGAGACTTGACAAAACTCAGCAAATAGAAAAAAACTTAAAATATAGGAACTTTTGTGCAAGTAACATAATAATGGCATTTCCATCCATAAAATACATAAAACAACAATTTATTTATCAATTGATCTCATCAAATATGGTAAATATAACATTGGTCACTTCAAATTTGTCTCAAACGCTAAAGTCTGAAACGTAAGTCGAAATTTCAAATAGCTTGCAATCCATTATGATTACATAATAACAAATTCAAGTTTCATCAATTCAATTAATGTACTAGATAAATAATGACAAAATCATAAACTCAAAATAGGCAATGTCTTCAATCTTGGGTCTCATCTACTAGTATATGCCCTTGAAGAGCTAGGGCCTCCGAGACAAGTCTCATACAAAAGATGAGATGTTGATGTGTCAGGTGTGTCAAATACTAGTGTGCCAGAGAGATCATTATAGTAAGTGTATCATCAAGCCAGCTTAAATCATTAAGCGAGACATCCTCCACAACACAATCCGATTTTGGATCAATCTTTTATCCAATGTATTTCGATCCATATGCCGGTTTCAATTGTTTTGTGAGCAGGAAAGGTTGTAGTAAACAACGACCAACTTGTTCAATCACTAATGCTCCAACATGTTGCACTTCTTGGAAAGGATGTGCTCAAAAACTAACCAATTGCACTCACAACCTGAAGTACTACAAGGCTGATTCAAAACTATAATGGAATATTCTTGGAGCTCTAGTGACTCTATACCACAATCTATCCACCGATGAGTTGTTACCAAAAGAAAAATATTGCATTTTTCCAATGAGAAACTTGATAAGAAAACTACAGAATTATAAATTAACTATTTACAAATAAAATCATACATGGCATTTTCTTCTCATTGAGTCATTTGGTTGGACTAAATCCAAAGATTCCCATTGAGTCTTTGCAAAAATCCTGTTGATTATTTGATATAGTCTCCAATTGTTGGATCTTCTCAATGCAAATCATCACACCTCTCATTACCGCAAGATCTCTTTGAATGTCTATCTTATCGAATATGTCGGGATTGAGATATGCTCATGCTATAGGGCCTAGGCATTGGGGAATGAATGTAGTTGCTCTTAGTTCTTATGGTTAATTAAAGGTTGAATTAAATTTTAAGAGATCATAAGTGCCTGTGTGAAAATCCCCAAATTGCCCTAACTAAGGTTTATCCAAAAAATCAATCTTAGAACAATAAGAAAGAAATTAGGTAAATTAGGCAATGAATTTAATTGCTAGATAAAGGATATGGCAATTTAAAATTATTCTAGCAATACCCAGATCACACAACCAACAAAATGATCAATTACCCAAGGAGGGCGATTTGGCCCAGAGAGACCCAATGTCTTAGGATGGGTTAATAGAGTCAAATTCAAATAAGATTTGCTCTTTAGGGGTTTAATAGGATTTCTAACTTGGGTTTTCGATCACTAAGCCAAAAGATGACCAAAAATACTACGGCTAAGAAACGAGGGTTTTAAGTGATGGTTTTATTCTATGACTAATGGAATAGAAATTTAAAACAAGAGATATAGAGTAGATCTTACCCGGAAAATCTTGTAGATGCCTTACAAATCATGATCTATCTCGTCTCAATCAATTTGAAGTAATTCGGATGAAGCCACAAGTGAAACCGATTTTCCCAATTGAGGTAGTGCGCCCCTCTTCCTTGCACAGTCAAACTACCAGAATGAGATTTGCTACACAGAGAAAAGAAACTAAAGATGCAAAAGAAATAGAGAGCATATCGAAGATCAAACAATGCTATTGAAAACTCCCTGATTACACAATGCCTTCAAGAGAAACGAGTTGGAGAAGCCCACAAAAACGCCCAAGTGAAGTCTCCCTTCTGCATGCAAACACTCTCTTCCAAATATTTTTGATGCTTCAAGAAATGACTCAAATGCTAAGAAAGGTGACTTTTCAATCATATACAAGAACATCCCACAAAGAAGAACCAAGAATCTCTACAAAAATCTCTTTATTCAAATGTTCTAGAGCCAAGGGCCCCCATGGGATATAATGAGGGGATCACCACTATTAAATAGATCGAGGGTGTGTCCACATTCTAACCAACACTAATCCAACGGTTGAGATTAAAACATCATCAACGGTGGAGATCTTTTTATTTTGTTTTACATACATAGATCACAAAGACCAAATCAAGGGAGGCGCACTTTTGCCTAATGACACCTTAGGAAAGGAAAAATATGTAGAGGGTGTGATATAACATGATGATATATAGAAAGGGGACGCCTTAGGGGCATAAATCACCCTAGGCTCCCCTCACAACATAATAACATAAGATATAACATGGTGGTACATACAAACTAAGGACAAGTGCGCCCTCTAAAGGAGACATCCCCCTTGGGACCAAGATAAAACATGAAATGTGCTCCTCTAAAATGTATGAATCGTGTGTAGAGGACCTCATCTCATCATGCCAAATCATCCCCAAGCCCATTTCTTGCCATCATTAGTCAAATTGATTTTTTTAATGTTGCCATAGTCATTTTCCATAAATAAAATGCCAGATAATTACTGTTGTAGAAAAGTGCCAGTATGTCCTTTTCCTTAGGGCAAAAAAATGATCTGAGTGTACCAAGTGATCCAAAGACCTCAAATATAGTAATAATGGCTAATCATACCACATGTCCATCTGAAGGCCATTACCATGTCCAATGATAAAAATATGACCATAATAATAGTAATAAACCATGAAACATCTGTATAATGGCCAATAATCACCAACTGAGCCTAGAAATGGTACACTAGACATATATGGAGTATAAATGTGCAATCTCAAACCCTGTAGTCAAACTGCCTCCGTAACCATGTCGACCAAAACAAAATACATTTGACCTGGTCAAAATACTCAAAATAAAGGTTGAGCAATAATCTGGATGATCCTGTATGCAGCATGGATGAATGATGCTCACATGATTATGTTAATAGCACAAAAGTGGTAGATTAACATATATAAACATGAATATACATTAAATCAAATAAACCTCGCCTCCAGGACGCGCTCCCTCTGAGCCTGCGTTCTCAGCCACCTAGGGCTCTCGCTTTCTGGCCGCCCCCATGGCTGCGCCTGGGGGAGGGCTCTCCCCTTCCTCGCCTCTCTCAGCCGAGGAAGCCTTCAGGCGGCTTCTCTCTGCTCCTGGGCTCAAACCTGCTGCGCCCTCCATTCCAAAATTTATAAAGAAACTGGATGCTGTTCCGGAAATTGATCTCCCGACTGATCAGCCTATCAAGATCGCCCTTGCCCTAGCTGAACGGGGCCTGGTAGGGCAGTTCATGGGGCTCTGGCCCTCTTCGAAAACCACTGATGATTGGATACAAAGGAACTGGCGGCCTCAGCTAAAGAACAGTGTTACCTGCTATCCGGTTGGACGAGGATTCTTCATCTTTGAATTCATCTCAAAAGAAGACCGAGATCTAGTCTTTAGAAACGGGCCGTACTTCATGGGGTCCCAAGGGCTGTACCTCAACAAATGGACCCCGGACTTCAATGCTGAAGTAGATGTTCCAAAGGAAGTGCCAGTGTGGGTAAGACTTCCAAACCTTCCAGTTCACTGCTGGAACTCTCAAACCCTCGAAAAAGTGGGGAATGCCCTTGGGAAATACATAGACAAAGCAGAGAACAAAGGGCAGTACTCATGCGCCAGGATTTGTGTGGAGGTTGATCTGGAAGCTGGGCTTCCTGAAGCAGTAAAGCTGAAAGTCGGAGACTGGCACCATTACCAAAAACTGGATTACGAGCAGCTCCCATTCAAGTGCCGGCATTGTCACGAGCATGGCCATTTCCAGAGAAAT